>JAFEMH010007866.1:0-72946 GCA_022495995.1 Adenophora triphylla var. japonica
AAGAATGGCCAGAGCCTTTGACAAGAAAGTGAAACATCGGGACATCCGAGAAGGCAAGCTCGTGCTAAAAGAGAAGCCTCAGGACCCACACCAATCCACTTGGCAAATGGGAAACCCGTCTGGATCGGACCCTATGTAGTTCAGAAGATCTTTTCTAGGGGAGCCATGCAGCTCGCAGACTTAGATGGAAATCCATTCATGCATCCAGTGAACGGAGACAAGCTCCGCAGATGCTACGCCTAAAGATCGAGTCATTTCCCCTCAAAGGTTCTTAAAGAGTAATACCCAACTAGGTTGAAAACCCGAAAGGGCGGCCTATGTAAAAAACAGGGTTGCACTTCTCTCGTCCCTCTCTCTACCTACCCCTTCTAAAAAAACACAAATCCATAGGGTCGAACTACGGAGACCTAAGCCCCTTAGTCCACTTGTAAGAGGGAAACGTAGGCAGCCGGAAACGGTTCGGTCTAAAACATAAATAAACATCAAAAAATTTCATCAGCACAATGATCACATCACATCTGCGTCTCGAAAAACACCAATGCAATTCACCTACTCATTACAGTTAAAAACTTCTTGATGAGTTCAAGTCCGGTCTACTCTTAAACTCACAACTAAGCTAAAAGAAAAGACATAAAAAATACATAACTAAAAACTAATGTGCCTGCAAGGACGATCAATGGATACTCAAGGGTCTAGCCACTAGTGTTAGCATCTCCCTCTGTCATCCTCTGTCTCCTCCCGCCATGCCTTGTGTTCTTCCTAGGCATGGGAATGATGTTAGTCCTCCTCCTCCCTAGCTCGGCATGGGGCCGGGTCCATCAAGCCTCGCCTCTATCAAAGCTCACGGGGTCGCCCGGGCTTCGTCTATAATCTCTTGCCTCTGGGTAGTGTTATAGGAACCACTATCTCTCTAACATTCCACTCTCATCTCATAGTCAAACATATCATCTCAACTCCTGTCATATGGGCTAACCCTCACCTCAGCTCTTCTCAATACTGACACGAGGACATCTTCTGGTCCCACCATGGCCTCACGCCTCCTCATAAGAGCCACACGAGTCTCCCCACGTGTCCCTCATACCAATCCAAGTACCAAGTGGACAGATAAATACGCTCCGACGCCTCGAGAAGGACCATAGGAGGAAAAACATGATACCTCCATACTTGGGATAAGAGGGAAAATGCGAGATGGATCATCCATAGAAATGCAGACATCACCACCCAGTGGCAATATCATTGCAGCTCTCCAAAGGTACCTACTCCATCCCGAACTACCCGAGAACTAAAGTTGGAATGTAGAAGGTAGACCAGCGAGCCCCGGAAGCATGACTACCTCGAGATCCCTCCCCAAGCGTCCTCCTAGTCTCTATCTCGCCGGTGCCAAGGAATCCACCATCGGATGTCACAGGTACGACGCTAAGCCATCCAAAGACTCCCACGAGGCACGATCCTCGATCTCAATCAGTAACTCCTCCCCGGCAAAATTCCATGGCTCGAATGCAAGTGGAGCCTCCCGTGTAATCCCCGGCCTCTCCATTAGCCACATCGACAACAAAACCGGCTTCCCCGTGCATGTACCGCTTCCCAAGTGGGTGACAACCCGTCGACAGCGTGAAGGGTCTCTCCCAAGATCAAGGGAACTATATTCCATCCCGATCGGCAGTGCACAACAACGTCTAGAAGAGACCGGTGGCACATCCCAAAGGAACAAACCATGAATAAGGACCCGATTACACAAAGAGCAAAGGCATCCCAATAACAATCATCAACAACACCCAAGGTCCTAAACCTATCCGGGAGACCAGAAATGTCAAAATAGTTGGGTCCTCGAATCATACCTCGAGCTTACTCCGGAGAGATTTGAAGGAGGCCAGACAATTTGTTGGCAAAGGACATCCCTCCAGGCAAAGGAAGTGCAGCCTCTTCCACCTCGGGTCCTCCAAGTAACGCCGTGAAATCTACGATGGTGGGAACCACCTCGTTGTAGGAGAAGCAAAAGACATGCCTCTGAGTGTCCCAGAACGCGGCATAAGCCCTCATCAAGTCATAATCCGAAACAAGCTCCTTAAGAGACCATAGAGACTTGATCTTGTATCTCTCTTCAAAGAAAACCATATTCCCATGCATGACCTCCCGAGACCATTCCTTGAACTTGCCAAAGAAGATCATTTGCAACACTTTTGGCAATTTAGGAGAATTCTTCATGTTTTCCATAGCTTTCTATGGTTTTGGGTCGTGACTTCAGAAAGAACAGAGAAGTAGATGAAGTTGGGTGATGAAAATCAGGTCTGAGGTGAAATTTAAATAACCCTGCCAGGTGCTGCCCTTGTCCGCGCGGATGAGATTGCAGCCTCAATCTCATCCACGCGGATAAGATTGTTCCCCAGTCCAAAAACTTTTTTGACAACAATAAAAACTGCTGGCCCAAATGAGAAAATCTTTCCCCAAACGGCCAAACATGAAAATATGCCCATTCCCCGTGATTTTCATTCAAAATCCCCACAAAGATCCCTCTTTTGTCCCCATAAAACACAAAACCGGGCTCATGCAACTTGCATTCAGTATAGGATTAACAAAACAAAAATATATAGCGAAATAAAATGTATTAACTTAGTTATTGCATGCCAAAAATAGAAAAATAATGTGCATCGAATGTATATATGCTTTCCCTCTCTAACAGTACAATCACTCGCGGAATCACAATCCGAATCAGAGCGGGATCCTCCTCCTGGAAATCTCCTTGCCACGCCTCCGAACATTCCGCTCGAGCCGTGCTCTCGGTCCCTCCGCTACGCTCCGGAAAGCCATCCCAGGCTCTATATCGTCCTCCTCAAAGATCGGAGTATCGGTCCTCGTGGATCAGCCTAAGACGCCTCGATATGGCACACCAATATCCGCAAAGAAGTCATACCCAAAGGAGAAGGCGTCAGAACTCTGACCGTACGTACCCTGGGTCTGTAAGGGGGTCCCATAATCTCCCCGCGGCTCAAAAGCGCCGTAACCACCGCCGTGAAGAGAGGATCCCTCTCCGGTCCTGCCCTGTACGAAGCCCGGTCCCTCCATGCCTCCGAAGATGATATGATCCCGGGAGAGCTCCACGCTCTTATCCATATAGCCAGAAGGAGAAGCGTTCGTCGACCCCCTAGGCTGAGCGCGAGGAGTCTCCATAGACCTCCTGCCTGGCATAGTCTCGCTGGCAAGAATATGGGACCTCTCCCGCATAGAGGCACTAGATCCCAATCGCGTTGCCCTCTCCGAGCCCCGAGCATTCCCCTTCGTCACGAGGTTGCGAATAAACCTCTTTGCCCCGATAACCTGGCGCAAAAGTGTAAGTGCTCCAATTTGAGCTTGTTAGAATTTTCGTTAGAAAATTAACGAAAGTTATAACAATTCCAACAATTCCTAACATTCCTAACTTTTCTAACAAAGTAAGGGTAGATTAGGGATTGCCATTTAAAGATAAACCATGGAAAGGAATCAAAAAAGCAAAAGAAATTGGAAAAATCTAAATTAGGCAAGTTGAACAACAAAAACTGCTGGAATTTTGAATAATATTCTTCCTGTTCAAAGCCTGGAGCAGCATTTAATGCACCAGGCACGTTTACGGAACCCTCCGCGCGGATGGGATTGCATCTCACAGGGGCCTATAAATTGAACCCTCCTCTCTCAGTTTACACAACACAATTTGATAACAAAGAACGAAACTGCGGCGAAATATAGGGAGAAAACGGTGGGAATTCACTTGAATTGCCACCATTTTCTCTTCAATCTTTCCCAAATCTCACTCACTCACAAACACTTCAAATCACTCTCATACATACTCTTATACATACACTAACTCAAGCTCAAATCACCCTTTAGGAGGAGGAATAGAGAGAAAACATAGAGGACTTCATTGTTATCTACTTGTTTTCTCTTTAACCAACTCAAATCATCAACCCTAAACACTTTCAAACCCTAAACACATTCAAGCCTCAAACACTCATATATTCAAGCCAAAGCCTCAAAATACAAAGAAGATAGATATAACCTCCCTCTTCTTACCCTAAATCTCTCATCCATGCATGCATCTTCAAACTACAAAATGTAGTTCATTCTTCTTCTTGTTTTAAGATCCAAGAAGATCACCATGGAAGTCCATCTCCATGGATGATCTTCTACAAGGATCAACATTTTCTTTAATGTGTTCTTACTTTCTTGCAAAGAAAACTCATTTTCAAAACCCCAAAAACCATTTTCAAGCATCAAATCTCATTTTCAAAGGATAAAAATCCCCTTCCCAAGCAAATGAAGTGCTTAGTCCTAATGTACCCCAAGGATGGTTTGGTATAGTTGATTCACCACTAAAATGTCAAGTGATCACTAACCAAAACCTAGGGAAATGGGGACAAGCATGGATGCAAAAACCCCCTTTAAAATCATATTTTCTCTCTTGAGAAGTTGCTGTCCAGTAGCAATTTTCTCAGACCTCAGTCCATGGTCTAATTTTTTTGACATAGATAAACTTGGAATTTGGTGTTTACTACAAAATACTTTTTGTAGCCAACATCCAGAGCTTTCCAGAAATATTTTTACTTTATTTTTTGCGTGATTAAAACTCCATTTTTCAAATTTTCTTTTAAAGGTCAGTTCATCAGTCTCTGGAAATCCAGATTTCAGATCTGAGATTTCCAGAAGGTTTTGACCCCTCAAATCATCTCCAAAATTAAAATTTCTTTTACAGAAACCTTTTTTAAGGTGTTTTGAACATTTTTCATTCCCGGACTTTTCCCAGATTCTGGAGTTTTCAATCCCTAAAGTCCATTTCAAAGTCAAGGGTCAACTGCCTTTTTCATTCTGGCAGAAATGGTTTTCAACTTCCAAAAATATTTTGAGTTCCAAATCTCAACCCAAAAATCATCCAAAAAATCATGGGATCAGTTTAAAGCCTTAAAAAGAGTTCCCAATTTTTACTTACCTCAGTTTCAACTTATTTTGGCCAAAATACACACACACACCACACACACAACAAAGGATTTTGAATGTTTGGAAGACTCGTTTTTACGAGGCGTTCCGGGTGCACACTAACGTCCTTCCCGGCGCGTAACGTGACCTCCGAACCTAAATCTCTGATCTCGGGCATTTTTCAAAGTTTTGGCCCTCAAAATTAAAATGGCGTGGCGACTCCGTTTGATTTTCAAAAAATCGGGTACATCATCACGGTGGCGACTCATTTGGGGACATAAGCTTTTTCTAAAAAAAATGATATTTGGTATATTGGTGGAAACCATTAAACTTCCCGTTATCGCCTCCTAACACGAGTCGGGGATAAATTGTGGTCTAACAATCTCACGTACCGGTATCATTATTTTCAAAAAAAAAAGAAAAGCTTTTGAGGGTCAAGCTTCCGTCTCAACATTTGAAAATCTTTTGCTTTGTGTGTGTTGATTTTTGCACAGTTTTCGTGTTTGTTTTTGGCCGCCTCGGAAAAGTCAAAATTTTATTTGTCGGAATAATGTCCCTAGCTGTCGGAATTTTTGTGCTTATGTGCTTATGTGTTCATAAAATTTTCAAAAAAAAAATTTTCAAAAAAATTCAAAAAAATCATGCATCATGCCTTTTTAAGACACATAAAAAATTTCTATTTTTCTCGAGAAAAGGAAGATAGGCTCACACTACGCGCACGTGACCTTACACTGCACACTACGTCCCTAACCGGGAAATCCTTGTCGCGGTCCGTTTGGTCTTATTACGCCTCTCGGATGAGCACGGGACTACCCAAACATCCCATGGAGCCTCGTGTCGACCATGCACTTGTCCGTGACACACTTTGTCAGAGACCCGGTTGGTTTTTAGTCAGTCCGTGTCATGCCCTGTACGTGTATAGACCTTTCCTTTCAAGCCTTTGTCGGCATACCGACTCAATATCTTTCGGGTCCCTAATCGGTCGAAGTTCTGCCGGTTTTCCGCCGCGGACTTTGACCAAGATATTGACCGGCGCCTTGACTTCGGCTCGGCGGCACAAATTATACATTGACTCCCGGCATTGACACTTTGAGTCATCAAGGATTAATGATTATTCCATGCCTAATTACGGCTTAAGCGACGACAAGTCAAGATCAATTGTGGACGCTTATCGGTCAAATCATGCCGACTTTTCGTCGAGCCCTCGGATATGATCTTGACTTTTGACGTCGGCTTTGTCCGTAATTTACATCGAATGCTCGTTAAGACTCGATTACCCGCCGAATTTTAGGATCGTTTTTCTTTCGATCGGTGGGATCCGCTTGCCCTATAGGACCCTCGCCCGGTGCATCCCACCTGGGAGGTCGAAATACGGGTGGAATACGAGGGGCTTATAGACGTAGTGATGGGGCCCACCGATCCGGGGAATCGAGTAGTTCGCGAAAAGAAGAGCAATCTTTTCCAACCGATTAGGTTAATAAAACATGTTTTAAGTAAACAAGAACAAATAGCTGCATGTTGCATGAGCCACTAAGCCCAAACACCAACTGTTTCGCTTTCCCAGAGTCTGAACCACACCCTTTTGTGCCTTCCACAGTAAGCAAAGTTTGGATCGAGACCCGGGTCATCGTTTGTTCGGCTCGGTCATTCCGAAGTCGAGATACTTCATCGGTTTCCTCCTTCGCTTCAACTCAAAGTTTCGAGAATGACCAACTCGAGAGGAGAACGGTGGGGGACGTACAACTCCACACCTCGAAAATCCGCAAAATGCCGAACAGTGGAATCGGATGTTGGAACAGATAAGACAAAATCAAGAGGCTCGGATCGATCGGTTATTGGAAAGTATCGAACCCGGGGCTAGCAATTGTTCACCACCCTAATAGAACCTTTACGGTTGAGGCGAAGGTGGAGCTAATTACCCTCCGGGCATGCCAACTACCATCAAATGCCACTGTTCACTTTCGTGTGGAACTACTAATGGGCCAAGCATCCCCACCTATCACTCGGCATTTGCCTCTCGGCCTCATCGTATCGATCTTGATCAACTTCCCCGGCACCTATCGGTTTTCATCTTTGGGTTTCAATCAGTGCGTTTCTGTCCCGCACTTGGAATGGAGTCGAGTTCGCTACTCCAAAACCTCGGTCGGCCCGGGTCATCAATGCAGGAATTGGTCGAGTTCATTACATCTCGGCCCTTGCTGCTCGATGCTCCTCGACGGTCCAATCTAGGTCAGCTTTGCCCTCGGTGCCTCTCGGGTCTCACCACCGGGATTGAGTCGGTTGGCTTTCGCCCCGCGGCTTGGAAGGGGTCGGTTACTACTTCACAACATCGATGCAGTTCGGGTCATCGGCTTGGAAGGGGTCGGTTACTACTTCACCGCATCGATGCGGCTCGGGTCACCATCTCGGAATGGGGCAGTTCGTTTCTCGAGCTCCGTAGTTCGAGAGGGCCGGCTTGCTTCCTCGATTCTCTCAAAGCACACCTGGCCCCCATGATCTGCAAGATCACGTGGGCCACCAGGCTTTTATCATCACTTCATCGGGCTCTACCCCGCCCCTCACGGTTGGGAAGTCAGACAAGGTCAAATGCTCCTCATCAAATTCTCCACCCGGCCGTTACGCAAGCTGCTCCTGCTCATCAAGTACGGTATACACATTTCCCTTGCGGTCATGTTCCTCGGTGCGGTCAAGACACATTCAATCCTCTTGTTACGATGCCTCGAACCTCATGTTTTCGGCGGCCTTACGGATCCGCACTCACTTTGCTCCACTGGTATCCACCCATTACGAGCCATATATCTTCATCTTCGGCAAGCTGCCCGAGGCCTTATGAGGAAGATTACGGTCACGCTTTTAATGCTCGGTGTCATTCCTCCCACCGAGTACTTCCTACTTGTGGTTTCGTTTGCTAATGCCAATCTTGTGGCGGGGTCATGCAATCCTAATGTTCCTATTGACTCGTCCAATGGATTATTGGTAGAACCAATTAAGAAGGTACAAGAAAAGCCTAGCAACGAGAGTATCGACGATCGCTCGACTCGTGCCATCTCACCATATCAATCTTGTGTATCTGACACGAATGAAGTTTACAAAAGGTCGAATCTCGACGATTACATTGATGATTACATCAAAAGGGTTCGTGCACGGGAAAAGACTACGAGTCTGAACATGTCTTGCCGCTATAAACCTTACCCTTCCAACACGGCTCCGACATCCGGTAAAGGAAAGAAGGCATTGTGTACAATTGACGGCCCCCAAAAGCAACCAAGAAATGGTGGTCCTTTAAGGCAACAAGAACGTTTTGATGATCTTGGGATGCCCATGGGCTTAATTTTCAAGGGCTTAGTAAGGGTAGGCCTTTTGGAGCCTCTCAAGGGCTACCATCCAAGGAGCTCAAATGCACCTCTCGACATGAGTAAGCACTGTGCCTTCCATGATCATTACGGCCACACGGCCAGGCAAGCTGCATAGTCTTGAAGAGAGCGGTTCAAAGGTTAATCGAAACGGGCAAGCTTGAGCGCCCCAATGGACCAAAACTGGCAAACACTGTTCAGAATGGTGACCAAGTCAATGACCAAATCTCGAATCTCGAGGATTTGGGTGTTCCCTTAAGCAAAGTTTTAAATAGCTTGCTAGAGCGGGGTCTCCTCGAACCCATGAGAAACTATCGGCCCAAGGATCCCAAAATCCCTTTTGACACCACTAAGCATTGTGCTTTCCACCGGTATCACGGTCATATGACCGACAAGCTGTACGGCTTTGAGAAAGGCGATTCGGGGATTAATTAAGAAGGGCAAACTCGAGCGCCTCGGTGATCTCAACCCACCAATGATCATTTCCCAAACAACGCGAATGTAAACATGATTGAATTTTATGATTCAAACTCGTGAATTCAACAGGACTACGACAAGCCGGATGATTTAGTCGCAACAAATGTTGAGAATGGATGGTTTGACTGCAACAAGCATGTGGCCGTGGCAAAGCTGGATTTGGTGAAATGCTTTGAACTCTCGCCCTCAGATAAGTTCACGGCGACGCCAAGGTTAAATGGGATGATAATGATCGATGGCGGATTTGGCGAAAGCGATAAGGATACAAGAAATCCGATGATTAGGAAGGAAGAGTTAGTCCTGGCTTTGGAAAACGCCCATAAGATTCATGAAGAACAGTGACCACTGCTCATCAATGCTCTCGCCGCCATGAAGTTCGGGTAACGGTTGAGGCGAATGGTTCCCTAGTCATGGTCGAAGATGAGACTTCGAAACAGTGATTTCGATCCCTTCATCCTATAACTCTCCATCCCACGGCCAACACCTCCCTCCATCCACATATGATCCCTTGCCAAGGACAATTCCTCTTCGGCCCTTTCCGGCACCTCGGGCCATTAGGGCTCCATCGCCCTCGGCTCCTCGAGAAACGAGTTGGGCTCCATCACACCTGTTCCTCAATTTCGGCCAATACACACCAATTTATGCTCCGGCTTCACATAATCGGTTTGAGCTATGTGGCTATGTTAAAGCCTCTACACCCTTTGAATGCGATCATGAGTTGCTAAAAGAAAATCCGGATGCCACAAGTTTTCCGTTGTCGTCTACCGGACTTAGTGAATTCACCGTCGGTTTCACCGGTCTGCGGTTTGTGTTTCCCTCTGGCGATAAGAGTCTTGTTGCGAGTTCCGGTAACTCGAATGTTCCCGTTGATCCCCATGTGGCAATATTGATAGAGCAAGTGAAACAAATGCGGGAGAAGCTTGATCTTATGATAAGTACTAGCACTCCTTTGACCCAAGATGTCGAACCGGCAAAGAAATGATTACGTCGCGCAAAATTCAAGTGCCCGAAGTGAGAGAATCCGATAGGACAACTGCCCCAGAGCACACTTGTCTAATGCCGGTTCCAAGCTTGAGAAAGGCCCGAAGACACAATCGGCTAGTATCACCCCTTTCACTCAAAACAACCGGCGCATCGCTGAATCCTCCCAAACAGAGCCCAATACCCCTCAAGGTCCTCTCGGGTTCACTTCCTTCCATCAATATGCTCGATCGACAAAGTTCGTCCCAGTGACTTTTCCGACCCGTTTCTTTGGACAACTTGTGCTCGCCCAGTGCTCCATGGCCTCAAACTCCTCCCACTCCCACCGGTATCATGGGCACGTGGCGATCACCGCCTCGGTCTGCGATAATGGAATCGAAGTTAACGAAAGATGGAAAGCTCAAGCGTCTTGGCGGTCCAAACAACAAAGAGTAGCTAGACTAGGGGCTACCCATCCTTTAATATTAAAACAGTCTTTTAGTCAACCTTCGTAGGTTCTAGTACTTTCTTCGTTCAATCAAGTCCTCCTTGGACATTGTAGTTAATCTTAAGTTTTCTATAAAAGAGTCTTTTTCTTTTCTCGCTAGACTTGAGACATTATTTGCACACCTACATTACATTTAATGAAATGGTTTTATTTTAAATGATCACTCGCATCGCTCAACAAATAATCTCTGGAAATGATTAAGATTTTAATTAATTGGTGCGAGAAAGTCAACTAATGCCCTCCCTATACACTTTCCTCACCTCACAAAGGCCTCCATCAAGCCATACACTTTCCAAAACATATCCCCATCATCACCTTGATCAAGTCAACGAAGGCGGCAACATCAAGGGACAACAAAAGGTCACTCAGCATCGGGAGATCGACCCCATATCGAAAAAAAACAGGGGCTTGCCTCCGCCCCCATGCATCAAGAAAGTTCAAGTAGAAGCTTGCCTTCGTCCTCAGGTGCTCAAAAAAAAAACAAAAGCTTCAAAAAAAAAAAAACAAAAGCTTCAAAAAAAAAAAAACAAAAGCTTCAAAAAAAAAAAAAAAAAAAAAAAAAGCTTCAAAAAAAAAAAAAAAACAAAAGCTTCAAAAAAAAAATATATCAGCTTCAAAAAAAAGACTTCAAAAAAAAAAACAAAAGCTTCAAAAAAAAAATGAGGCCAAGGACCTAGCACCGCCGATCAGAAGGTTTGACATATGGGCAAAATTAAAGCCCGAAGAACGGAAGTTGTCGACAACAAGGGAGCTTGATTAAAGCAACGGTCAAAAACATATCATAAGCCCTTAAGCTGAATTCAAAATCTTTCTCCCCCGATGAAGGACGACGATCAAGAAGCAACGGAATCGCTCAAAATGACTTGTCAAGGAATCACCTCAAGGCCCGCACCTTATCATCCAAACTTCCTATCCGAGCCTTTTCACCAAAAGTACCACAAATGTTCATACCCCTTTTCTAAAGCCAAACACGGTTCGGACCCGAACTACGGCGACACGAGCTCCTCACGTGATGAGGAACGTAGGCAACCAGAAATGGTCCGGTCATAAACACATTCAAATCCCGAGAAAATCCGGCCTCACCAATAGCCTCTCCTATACACGATCCCTCTTCACCATTCGCCAACTTCGACTCTTGGTATCGGATTGACTTTCTCCTCATGATTAATCAAAATGTTTGTTCATATCGAGATTAGGGGTTGAATAACCCGTACATTAATAAAGGGTTTTAAGCAATCTTGTGATCATTTTGAATAAAACATGTTTTCGAGATGTCTCGACAAGTCTTCTTTTTCTACATTATAGGAAAAATAGAGCTAAACACTAATTTTACGTCGGCGGGGGCTTCCATACACTTTTACAAACCTTTCTAAACTTATGCTCTCTCAAAAGAGTCAAACCCAAAGCGAGTTCTTTTGTGCCTTCGTCAAATGAGGCCATCAAATAATACAAATCGAGGATTCATCCCCACTTTTCGAAAAAAAAAATATGCCCCTGCAGGTATACATTCCTAAAATTGTCTTGCTTTTACATTTTCTTCCGGTTGACTAATTGATTAAAGAAAATAATAAAGTAAATATGGAAGGATGGGTTGCCTCTTTTGCTACATGATAATTCAAGAACGTTGGTTCTTCACTCTGCTACAAGATGGGTTGGGTCTGTTCGGTGTCGGTCTACGGTGCCTACCGAGTTGAAGCCTCTCTAATTGTGTCAAATTCACGGTCATGAGGCCGAGGCTTTGCCAAGTTACTTCTTCCAAATCAAGACTTCGCAAATACATCTCTTCGGACCAAGGCTCCACCAAGCAAGATGAGATTTGATCGCCATGTTGGTCATGGGCTAGTCAAGTGCGGTTCTTTGATGTCCAAGGACGAGGACGGAATTTTAACCAAGACCGAGAAATTCATCATATTTCTATGGCTAATATTGGAACTGAGTCCATTAAACTCCTTGTGCCAATCGGAATGAGGTTTCGATGTTCATCCTTGGAAGATGTCGGGAATTTTGGTTTGACGATTGCCCTCAACCCCGATGGAACTTTCACGGTAGAAGAGGAAAAGGATCCCCGTCCCTATCTTGGCCGGGCAGACTACCACCACCTTCCTCACACTCTTCTCAACTTGCGAATCGGCCATCCTTTCGGCCTCGGTGCGATATACATTCACGGATTCGATGCAGGACGGTCGTTTGGGAAACAAATTGACTTGATCCGATTTGGGCCGGTATGGTATGCCTCAAAGCGATCGGGGTCGGCTCGGTATGTCACGGCGGTTTGGTATGCCTCGGCGGTTCGGTACGAGATCGGCCGGGAGCTTCTCGGTTACATCGGTTTGAAATGCCTTGGCAATGACCCGGTTCAAGATGTCCAATCCCGACACCGCACAAGCCTCACAAGATTCCTTCATGGCCGTCTCAGCGGGACGGCCAAACCCCAAATACGGACTCTTGGACCCATGCGGTCTAACGTAACCCGATCGGCGGGGGCAAAATCGGTACGGAATGTCTCCTCGTGGTTGGGGATACCTCGGAATGCCACGGATTGGAATCCCACCTCGGTTTGGAACCAATCTATCGGGGCCTTCGCGGCAACGGTTTGGAATGCTTCCACGATGCAGTCCGGGGCAACGATCGAAGCCCTTCCTCGAGGAATGATGCTAGCTCGGCCGCTCCTCACACGGCTTTCACAAATCCATTCCTCGCTCGGGCTTCGATGGGTTGCAAGCCTCCATCCCGGTTTCATCGAGAATCACCGGGACCGCGGTACCCCAGTCATGCACCTTCGGTATGCAATTCAACAATCGGGGACGGCGGCCGCACTTAAGCCTACTTATGGGCCTCACTCCGGAAATTCGAGTTACCCGGCTACATCAAGGCGCCTTCGCCCTCTTTGCCGGTTGAAAATCAACAACAAGCCGCGAGGTTCTATCCCTTTGCCCGGGGGTCCTACTCGAAGCTCCCGGGGTGATTCGGGCCAAGGACGAGGATTTCACCTATGTCCCCGAGATCGGCCGTTCCCTCCACTGTATGCCGCCGGTGGTAGCTCCTCTCTCTAGCTCGATCATTGGTTTGAATGCCATGGTTCCACCACAAGACCCTCATTTGGCTTGGTTCGTGGAGCGACACAAGGAAATGAAAGCACGGTTCTTTGAATTATTTGTTAAGAAGTCT
Organism: Adenophora triphylla var. japonica; assembly: GCA_022495995.1. NCBI lineage: Eukaryota > Viridiplantae > Streptophyta > Magnoliopsida > Asterales > Campanulaceae > Adenophora > Adenophora triphylla. The sequence goes on from JAFEMH010007866.1 coordinate 13,411, forward strand.
GCTTTCCGACCAACGAACCCGGACTCCTTTGTTCCCCACAAATTCGTGATGCCTAATTTGGATCTCTTTGATGGCCTTTGCATGCCCGAAAACCCATCTGGACACGTATACCTTGGCAATGAAGGTCAAAGGGCGCCCAATCGGCGGTTGGGCGACTATTTCGATCTCTCTTTGAAGTCCGAGTGCTCTAAAATGGTTCTTCGCTTAAAATCCGAGGCCGGGGCTACATGGGACCAGATTACTAGCTAACTTGGAGTGGGAAGCAAATAGATTTGACTGCGAGACAACAATGCGGCGTCAGACGAGAACATCGGGGACTTTTACAAGCAAGATGGCAACTCCTCCTTTTGAAGAGGAACAACTAGACATCTTTCGATCACGCTGAAACCACATGCGAGGATCTCGCTTATCAATTTCCCTATCCCAGGATCTACGGGCAATGATCAATTCGGGGCTAAATTTGAGAGGGCTTACAATCGGCGAGTTGTCGCACACCTTACGGATACCGGGTTTCTTCCACCTCGACACGACTCTGAAAAAGGGCGGTGTGAGGCCCCGATCGAAAAGGGGACCCCGAGGACCCAATACGATCAACAATCCATTCCCTAAAAAAAAGTAGGGTGAATATGATTGAAACCACGAACAAGCCAAGTGCCACTATGGCTAACAATTCCCATATGGAAGACACTCTTGAAGAGAGGATTCTAGTTTCATAGTCGGTATCAAAGATGGGTTTCTCCCTTCATGACAACTTCACCTTGAAGGCTCTCACGTTGATCGATTGGCTCGGTACTTCATCGGTATGTCGGTCAAACCTTTAAGCTGGACCTCTGTAGTGACACTTTGTCAAACACAGGGCTTCATCAAATCATTCGAGAGAAAGATTCCGTGGTTTTCGCCATGTCTTTTCCATGGAATGGGGCTTTATCAAGTCACGCCTATCTTCGAAGAAAGGTGCTGGTCACCTCAACAAGCTGTCTTGGAGTTTCGGCTTTAGAACTTGGCATATGGCAACTCCTGCATCATCAAAAGTTGAGAATTGGGAATCTCCTCATATCGGCATTTCGTCAAATCACAACTAACCCAAACAAAAGAGGGTTCATTCATGTCAACATGCTTTGATTCTAGAGCACATCGTCGGCTTCAAATGTCAGGGCGAAAGAAATTTCAATCGAGACCGGGGTTCAAATCCAACTTCATCCCAAGATCAAAATTGACCTCATCAATAACATGCAATTCGGTCAGCGACTAAAGGATATCACCCCACCGGCTCAGCTTGTCCCAAACAGTCGACAACACATACATCCCCTCTCATCACCATGCATCCCCACAAAAATCTCCCCGGGGCTCATGTAGCATGCATAAAACTTGAATCAATAGGAAAAATCCTAAGTGATTGAAAATCATAAATCGTAATTTCCACTGCCCAGCTTAGGCCAAGTGCATCTTCGAAAGCAAATAAACGCATCATCTCATAATCATTTTGGTTCTATGCATGCATCCGCCATCATGAATGCCATATATGCATCTTCCTCTTCACTAACAAATGCGGGAATTCAAACGTAATCCCCCTTTTCGGCAAGGATGATCTTCACAAAGACGACCTCAAATGGATGAAAACAGTCCCAAACATCCACAAACATATGAAGACCGCCTCAGGTGTCTACAAATCGGTCGGGGACGCCAAGTTCTCCAATACAATTCGGTCGAGACGCCAAGTTCTCAATACAATTCGGTCGAGAGACGCCAAGTTCTCCAATACAAATCGGTCGAGACGCCAAGTTCTCAATACAAATCGGTCAAGGACGCCAAGCTCTCCAATACAAATCGGTCGGGGACGCCAAGCTCTCAATACGGTACGGTCGGAGACGCCAAGTTCTCAAAATGCAAATCGGTCAAAGATACCAAGGTCTCGAATACGGTGCGGTCGGAGACGCCAAGTTCTCAATACAAATCGGTCGGGGACGCCGAGTTCTCAAATACAAATCGGTCGGGGACGCCAAGTTCTCAAATCTGATGCGGTTAGAGACACCAAGTTCTCAAAAGCAAGAAGTCCCGATGTGAAGACAAGCTCGAAAACCTCTACAAGTTTGACGATCACCGGCAAGATGCGGACTCGACAAACTCCTCCTTCGAGTCAAAATGCCTCCAAAGACTGACAAATCGTCGGCGAAACCGTCCCACGAACGGCAACCTAACAACTCTTCATCAACATCAGTAGTAGCCTCGGCTACGAGTAAGCACACGTATGAAAGCATATCTTAATCAACTACTTTTCTAAAGAACATTATCATCAAATCTTAGGGCGACTTCCCAAAAAAGCAGTCAAACCTCAAATCTTTGTCAAACCATCAAAGACCATCCCCGGCTATTTTCGAACTACGGCCAGGCTTGATTCCCTCTTAAGGATACGTAGGTAGCCTATCATTAGGTCCGGCCGCTTTCGACCGGCCACGGTCATCCTTTCCTTCGGCGGCGGACGTAAAACCGATCCCTTCAAATGAAGTCCACTAGAGGACCATCTATCCTAAACCATCAAAGGAAATCATTTCAAATCAAGGTTCGAGGCACCTAAAACGCCATCATCGAGGTTCGAGGCACCTAAGACGCCATCATCGAGGTTCGAGGCACCTAAGACGCCATCATCAAGGTTCGAGGCACCTAAAATGCCATCGTCGAGGTTCGAGGCACCTAAGACGCCATCATCGAGGTTCGAGGCACCTAAGACGCCATCATCGAGGTTCGAGCGGCTAAGACGCTATCACACGCTGACACGAGGAAAGCAATCGTCCCACTAATTCGACAAACGAAGTCAAAACCTTAGGGTGACTTCCCAAACGATCGAGACCGTTAGGGCGACTTCCCAAAAATAGTCAAGTCGTGGCGACTTCCCAAAATAGTCAAGTCGTAGGGCGACTTCCCAAAAATAGTCGAGACCGTAGGGTGACTTCCCAAAAATAGTCGGATCGTAGGGTGACTTCCCAAAATAGTCAAAACCTTAGGGCGACTTCCCCAAAATAGTCGAAACCTTAGGGTGACTTCCCAAAAATAGTCAAGTCGTAGGGCGACTTCCCAAAAATAGTCGGACCATAGGGTGACTTCCCAAAAATAGTCGGATCATAGGGTGACTTCCCCAAATAGTCAAAACCTTAGGGCGACTTCCCAAAAATAGTCAAACCTTAGGGCGACTTCCCCAAAACAGTCAAAACCTTAGGGTGACTTCCCAAAAATAGTCAAAACCTTAGGGTGACTTCCCCAAAACAGTCAAAACCTTAGGGCGACTTCCCCAAAACAGTCAAAACCTTAGGGTGACTTCCCCAAAATAGTCAGATCATAGGGCGACTTCCCAAAAATAGTCAGATCATAGGGTGACTTCCCAAAAATAGTCAGATCATAGGGCGACTTCCCAAAAATAGTCAGACCATAAGGCGACTTCCCAAAAATAGTCAGACCATAGGGTGACTTCCCCAAAACAGTCAGACCATAGGTTGACTTCCCAAAAATAGTCAAATCTTAGGGCGACCTTCCTAAAGCAGTAGGGTCGAAGACTAAAGATAGTCAAAAGACCCGAACTACGACTGGCTTGATTCCTCTTAAGGATACGTAGGTAGCCTATCATTAGTTTCAGCCACCAGACCAAAATGGTCATTCCTATCCCCAGCAGAGCGGATATACAACCCTAGCCATCAGACCAAAGAGGGTCATTTCTTATCCCAGCAGAGTTTCTTTCGGCAATCGGCGTAGAACTCGCTCGCCGAGGTTGACATCCTAAAACAGTCACTCCCGGGGTCGACGACTAAAGATAGTCGAAAGACCCGAACTACGGCAGGCTTGATTCCCATTCGGGATACGTAGGTAGCCTATTGATTAGGTTCGGCCACTCGATCACTTGATCGTCTGTCAAATATGGAGCCTTACTCTTATCGACGACCCCACTTCCTTGAAAGCGCCGTCGCCAGGGGCTCTTGTAAGTGCTCCAATTTGAGCTTGTTAGAATTTTCGTTAGAAAATTAACGAAAGTTATAACAATTCCAACAATTCCTAACATTCCTAACTTTTCTAACAAAGTAAGGGTAGATTAGGGATTGCCATTTAAAGATAAACCATGGAAAGGAATCAAAAAAGCAAAAGAAATTGGAAAAATCTAAATTAGGCAAGTTGAACAACAAAAGCTATTTGGAATTTTGAATAATATTCTTCTGTTCAAAGCACAGCATTTAATGCACCAGGCACGTTTACGGAACCCTCTGCGCGGATGGGATTGCATCTCACAGGGGCCTATAAATTGAACCCTCCTCTCTCAGTTTACACAACACAATTTGATAACAGCAACGAAACTCTGGCGAAATATAGGGAGAAAACAGTGGGAATTCACTTGAATTGCCACCATTTTCTCTTCAATCTTTCCCAAATCTCACTCACTCACAAACACTTCAAATCACTCTCATACATACTCTTATACATACACTAACTCAAGCTCAAATCACCCTTTAGGAGGAGGAATAGAGAGAAAACATAGAGGACTTCATTGTTATCTACTTGTTTTCTCTTTAACCAACTCAAATCATCAACCCTAAACACTTTCAAACCCTAAACACATTCAAGCCTCAAACACTCATATATTCAAGCCAAAGCCTCAAAATACAAAGAAGATAGGTATAACCTCCCTCTTCTTACCCTAAATCTCTCATCCATGCATGCATCTTCAAACTACAAAATGTAGTTCATTCTTCTTCTTGTTTTAAGATCCAAGAAGATCACCATGGAAGTCCATCTCCATGGATGATCTTCTACAAGAATCAACATTTTCTTTAATGTGTTCTTACTTTCTTGCAAAGAAAACTCATTTTCAAAACCCCAAAAACCATTTTCAAGCATCAAATCTCATTTTCAAAGGATAAAAATCTCCTTCCCAAGCAAATGAAGTGCTTAGTCCTAATGTACCCCAAGGATGGTTTGGTATAGTTGATTCACCACTAAAATGTCAAGTGATCACTAACCAAAACCTAGGGAAATGGGGACAAGCATGGATGCAAAAACCCCCTTTAAAATCATATTTTCTCTCTTGAGAAGTTGCTGTCCAGTAGCAATTTTCTCAGACCTCAGTCCATGGTCTAATTTTTTGGACATAGATAAACTTGGAATTTGGTGTTTACTACAAAATACTTTTTGTAGCCAACATCCAGAGCTTTCCAGACATATTTTTACTTTATTTTTTGCGTGAGTAAAACTCCATTTTTCAAATTTTCTTTTAAAGGTCAGTTCATCAGTCTCTGGAAATCCAGATTTCAGATCTAAGATTTCCAGAAGGTTTTGACCCCTCAAATCATCTCCAAAATTAAAAGTTCTTTTACAGAAACCTTTTTTAAGGTGTTTTGAACATTTTTCATTCCCGGACTTTTCCCAGATTCTGGAGTTTTCAAGCCCTAAAGTCCATTTCAAAGTCAAGGGTCAACTGCCTTTTTCATTCTGGCAGAAATGGTTTTCAACTTCCAAAAATATTTTGAGTTCCAAATCTCAACCCAAAAATCATCCAAAAAATCATGGGATCAGTTTAAAGCCTTAAAAAGAGTTCCCAATTTTTACTTACCTCAGTTTCAACTTATTTTGGCCAAAATACACACACACACCACACACACAACAAAGGATTTTGAATGTTTGGAAGACTCGTTTTTACGAGGCGTTCCGGGTGCACACTAACGTCCTTCCCGGCGCGTAACGTGACCTCCGAACCTAAATCTCTGATATCGGGCATTTTTCAAAGTTTTGGCCCTCAAAATTAAAATGGCGTGGCGACTCCGTTTGATTTTCAAAAAAAATTGGGTACATCACAAAAAGTCGATCCACAACCCGGGACGAGTACTGCGAAGAAGAAACAGAAGCATTAATAACAGTCGAAGCAATGACGAAAGAAATACAAAGCCTAAATAATCGGAACGTGATCAGCACATACCTGAGCATTCGATCGAGGACGGAAAGATCGCGGTGTCACTGCTGGGAGGGGTATCTGCGCCCTCATCCTAACCCCCTCCTGGGTATACGAAAAGTCAGCCCGAGGGATCCTCACTATCGAATTCCCCTCCCTCGCCAGTACTAGAGGCGTCCTCAGCCTGCGTACCACAAACGTCTGATAGGGCTCCTGAGTGACGTACTCCAGGGCAGGCCGCCCACCTCTGAACCAATCCCAGTTCGCTGACCCTTCCCGAGGATACATCATGTCAGCAGGAAGCTCAGCTGGTGCCAAAGCAGCCAACCCTAGACCATGCTACCTCGTCACCCTCTCCCCCAAATAGTAAGCATCGCAGGTGAGTCCCCGCAGGATCCATCTCTGGCTCGTTCAGCGCTCAGCGCCGCCCAGCTGGTCCACCTCGAACTGGCTTCAAGGGTAAAAATTAACCCTATCACTAGTCTCCCCCTTCAAAAATGGTACCATGTCACTGTACCGCATCATTATCCTAGTCCGGCTAGTCCTCTTCACCCGGGTGTCCTTTGTCCACCAAAGCATCGCCGGGTATGCAAAAGCCTCCCCCTGGACATGGTCCCATAAGGCGCAGCCAAAAATCTCCAAGGCCCAAATCTACATCCCATAAAGGAAACCCGTCAAAAAACCAAAAGTGCATACACAATATGTACAAGGGATAAAGGAAAAGAAAGAGAGTGTACCTCTAATGGGAACTCGAAGCAGGTCAGGGAGGTGGACGCCTTCCTGTTGTATCTGTCCAAAGCGAAGTATAACTCCGCCAAGCCTGCCTCTCCCCAGGCATACTCATCTATCCTGTCTATGTCCGCCAAAGACCCCAGCAAAGTGAACATAACCGTACCCTCAGCGTGCCCAAACAGCGTGCTGGAAAGGGTGAACCATGAGAAGCATCGAGCGATCTACTTAACTGTGATGGTCTGGTCCCCTCTCTCGTACCTAGCTATACTCTCAGCCAACTTCGCCTCGATCACGGCATACTCCATGCCCATCCCTTTCCGCGGCACGATGACAATCCCCAGCAGATCCATCAACTCCGCGTCCGTATACCCATCGTGCCACTCCAAGCTGAGCCCCTTAAAGGACAGGCTAGTGATAGCGGCATAATCAGTAGGGGTTACGGTAGCCTCCCCTAGAAGAAGTGAAAAGTATGGGTAACATCCCACCAGTGCTTGATCAGCGCCAAAAGGAGCCCCTTACTCTTATGTAAGCCAGCCACCCCTCTCAGGCCCTCAACAAAGCCGTAAAGCTTAGAAGCCACCACGAGCTGGTGAGGACTCCGATAACCCACCCTACCAGCTGTGGGCAGAGCATCCCAAAGCCTGACAACTGCCTCCGCGGACCCCCGCGTCTTCAGCTTATCCAACTTGCGTTGGATGACATCACCTCTCCCCTGAAAGTAGACACAACACAAATATGTCATCAAAATTGCCAATATGATATAAACAACAAAAGAACAGGAAAGAAAGAAAATAAACTCCGTCCCATTTTCGGATACATTTTCCTACACACATTCTTCTCTCACATTCATTTATCATCAAACATTCATTCACAAAATGTATTTTTCATCAAAATCTCTTACACAAGAGTCCGTTCCTAATTCGGAAAATTTGTACCCAGTTTACAAAACATTTTTTCATCCAAAATCTCTTACACACAAGAGTCTGTTCCAAATTCGGCAAATTTGTACCCAGTTCACAAAAAACATTCATTCACAAAATGCAATTTTCATTCAAAATCTCTTATACAAGAGTCCGTTCCAAATTCGGCAAATTTGTATTCACTTTTCATCAAAAATCTCTTACACAAGAATCCGTTTCAAATTCGGCAAATTTGTGTTCATTTTACAAAACATTTTTTTCATCAAAATCTCTTACACAAGAGTCCGTTCCAAATTCGGCAAATTTGTATTCACTTTTCATAGCAAAAATCTCTTATACAAGAGTCTGTTTCAAATTCGGCAAATTTGTGTTCATTTTACAAAATAACATGCATCTTTCTCACATACCGTGCACCATGTTATCAAGCATGCATTCACAAAAGCAAATTTTCACCACACAAAAAAAAAAAAAATCTCTTATGCAAGAGTCCGTCTCAAATTCGGCAAATTTGTACCCACTTTGTTTTTACATTATGCAAACTACCAATGTTTTTCATAAACAAATTGCATATTCCTTCTACCCATAACTTCAATTAAACACATGCATCATCAATTTCAAAATAAACAAAAGCCCCAATTTTGACAGTTCAAGCCCTAAGTTTAACATATACCAATTTTGACAAAAAAAATCAACAAAATAGCAAAAATTGAGTATCATACTATGCGGAGATCCTCTTCAGTGGCCCAATGTTGCCACATATCCGGATAAAACTCCTCATTCATCGATTACGAGAGCGTGTAGTGACGGTGCATTCTCACCAACTAAAGCCTCCTCTCCGCCGCCTCCCGACTCACCCGACCTCGGCGGACTTCACGAGCTCCTCCCCTTTGCTCCATAGCCTTGATTTCGAAGAATTTCGCGAAGAAATCGGACAACAACGACGGATTTCTCTCTCCTTTCTCTCTCTCTCTTCTCGACTGACTGCTTGAAAGAATGAAGAAGAAGAATACGGCTGTCTGTCTTTTTAAACCAGGTGCCCTGCTGGTCTGATCCGCGAGGACAAGATTGCAGGGCGAAATCCCTATTTTGCCCCTTTAATTTCTGGTCCTCTGCATCCAGACCCCCAGTTTAACGAAAACCTAACAGAAGTCCATTCCCTTCCTTGTTTTCAACCCCGGCCGTCATCGTAATCCCGTCCTTTAACGAAAACCTAATGGAAGTCCATTCCATTCCTAGTTTTCAAACTCGATCGTCATCGTAAGCCCGTCCTTTAACGAAAACCTAACAGAAGTCTATTCCCTTCCTTGTTTTCAACCCCGGCCGTCATCGTAAGCTCGTTCATTTAACGAAAACCTAACGGAAGTCCATTCCCTTCCTAGTTTTCAACCTCGGCCGTCATCGTAAGCCTGTCCTTTAACGAAAACCTAACGGAAGTCCATTCCCTTCCTTGTTTTCAACCCCGGCCGTCATCGTAAGCCCGTCCTTTAACTAAAACCTAACGGAAGTCCATTCCCTTCCTTGTTTTCAACCCCAACCGTCATCGTAAGCCCGTTCATTTAACGAAAATCTAACGGAAGTCCATTCCCTTCCTAGTTTTCAACCCCAGCCGTCATCGTAAGCCCGTCCTTTAACGAAAACCTAATGGAAGTCCATTCCCTTCCTTATTTTCAACCCCGGCCGTCATCGTAAGCCCGTTCATTTAACGAAAACCTAACGAAAGTTCATTCCCTTCCTAGTTTTCAACCCCGGCCGTCATCGTAAGCCCGTCCTTTAACGAAAACCTAACGGAAGTCCATTCCCTTCCTTGTTTTCAACCCCGGTCGTCATCGTAAGCCCGTTCATTTAACGAAAACCTAACGGAAGTCCATTCCCTTCCTAGTTTTCAACCCCGGCCGTCATCGTAATCCCGTCCTTTAACGAAAACCTAACGGAAGTCCATTCCCTTCCTAGTTTTCAACCCCGGCCGTCATCGTAAGCCCATCCTTTAACGAAAACCTAACGGAAGTCCATTCCCTTCCTCGTTTTCAAACCCGAACATCATTGTAAGCCCGTACCGAGAACGCAGATCCCCAACGTATAAACCCTGGCAATTATCGTAAGCCTGAACCTTCCCCAGCGAGAACGCCTTCAGGTACAAAGCCCAATCTAGATTCATACTCCTGAACCGAACCTCGACTTAAGTTCATACTCCTGAACTAAGTCCCAATCTAGGTTCATACTCCTGAACCGAGCCTCAACTTAGGTTCATACTCCTGAACTAAGTCTCAATCTAGGTATAGACACCTCCGCTAGGTCGAGTCTGTCTTCGGCAATGCCTTCGTTAAGTCGAGTCAGTCTTCGGCAATGCCTCCGCTAGGTCGAGTCTGTCTTTGGCAATGCCTCCGCTAGGTCGATTCTGTCTTCGGTAACGCCTTCGCTAGGTCGAGTCTGTCTTTGGCAACGCCTCCGCTAAGTTGAGTCTGTCTTCGGCAACGCCTCCGCTAAGTCGAGTCAGCCTTCGGCAATGCTTCTGCTAAGTTGAGTCTGTCTTCGGCAACGCTTCCGCTAAGTCGAGTCTATCTTCAGCGACGCCTCCGCTAAGTTGAGTTAGTCTTCGGCAATGCCTTCGTTAGTCGAGTCTACCTTCGACAACAAAAATGCGGTGGGAGGTCCATTCGTTTGACCGCTCCTTTCCCTCCGCACCACCTGAACTACGACCGGCTTGATTCCCACATGGGATACGTAGGAATCCTTTCGTTAAGGGTCCAGCCATCTGACCGCCTCGATCACCTCCTCGCCCATCTCGGTAAAGTTTGCCAGATTGGGATCCTCACTTTATCGACGACCCCACTTCTCCTGGAAGTACCGTCGCCAAGGAGCTACTGTAAGTACCCCAATCTAGGTCGTTAATGTTTCGTCAAGCCCAAATTAATGATTTATAATCATTTAGGGACATTTTGGACATTATTTTGATAATTTGAATGAGGAAGGACCTCTTAGGAATTAAAAAATGGACAAATACCTCGCTGAAAATTTATCATTTCCAATAAAAAGGAATATTGACCAAGAGCAAATACCAAAACTGCTTTTCTGCACAGATCAGGCACGCTGTTGGGGTCATCCGCGCGGACAAGATTGCACCTACAATCTTGTCCACGAGGATAAGATTGTCATCCAGACAACCTATAAATACAGCCCTTCTCCCTCAGTTTAACAATACAGAAAAAACTCAAAAAATACGAAAACCTACTGTTATGCTGTCAAAATCCATTCCAAAATAGCCATTCATACCTTCACAATTCAAAATCCAACACCAAATCCAACCCCAAATCCATCTCAAACCACTCTTAAGCCTTGAAATCTCTCAAACCCTAAACAACAAACCAAGAAACAATTGGTAAACCCTCACCTTCCTTACTCAAATCTCCCTCATCCATGCATACATCTCATATATAAATGATGTAGCCTTGTTTATTTACTTACTTGATCATCCCCTTCCCCTCTTGTCCCAAGGATCCAAGAGGCTCTCCATGGAATCCATTTCCATCGATGATCTTCTAAGGTGATCCACATTTTCCTTTATTTTTATGTTATTTCCCACTCCCCTTTTTTTACATTATTTGGTACTTGCTTGCTTGACCTAGAAGATGGTCATCTTGGAGTTCATCTCCATGGATGACCACTTCAAATGGTCCATATTTACTAATTTCATGTCTCTTTAAATTTCTAGTCTTTACTTGCTTTCTTGACCTAAATATGGTCATCTTGGAGTCAACCTCTATAGATGATCATTTCAAATGGCCCACATCATTTACTTCCTTGCAAATCCCCCTCCCTAGTCTAAGATGCTCACCTTGGAACACTTTCCTTGGATGAAAATCATCTAGACTTATAAAATAGGTCACACAAGATGTAGGAGATAAACTTGAGTCTAGATCTCAAGGATGGTCATCTTATGACCACTTTAGAGATCTTCCTCTAAAGTTGATACATCTTGACATAACTCTTTTGTCAAATTTACTTTCATGTCAAATTACCCTTTCCCCTAGCAAATGAAATGCTCACAAAGTCCTAACGTACCCCCGGGATGACTTGATTAAGTGGATTCATCACTTATGACCACTAATCCTAGTCTAGGGAAAGAGAGGACAAGCATGGATGCCAAAATCCAAACACCCCCTTTACTTTCTGTCTTTTCAATTACAATTCCAGTTAAGTCCTGTAAATCCAGTTAACTTTCTGGAAATTACAGTGACTAAACTGGAAACTGTAAAAATATTGACACTGCAGCCCCATCCGCGCGGATGAGATTGCACTACAATCTCCTCCACGCGGATGACATTGTCATCTGCAAACAGTCCCTCAGTTTTCTGTTATTTTCAGTTTAATCACTGTTTTCAAACTGTTTTTCAGTTCAGTCCTTAAAATTCCAGTTATTTTCAGAAAAGTCCTTTCAAATACACACACACACAAAAGGTTTCAAATGAGGAAGACTCGTCGTACGAGGCATTCCGGGTGAATGCCAAACATTCTTCTCAGAGTGTAACGTGATCTCCGAACTCACTTTCTCTAATATTTGGTATTTTTCAAAGTTTTAGCCCTTAAACTAAAAAGGGCATGGCGACTCCGAAATGATCTTTCAAAGTCCGATAAAGATTTTTCAAAACTTCCAAAACAAAAGTTTTGTCGGGCGCCAAAAAGGAAAAATCGGATACACATCATCACACCTACCCCTCCTCTAATTTGACTAGATAAGGAGGAAAAAAAAAAGAAGGGCTACCTCATCTCCCCCTTTCCCTTCCACCCAATTCCACTCAAGGCGTCCCACACTCCACCCTTCTCTCCCTCTGCGCACTTATCGTCAACTCCACCCCGGCAACCAGTCAACCGCCTACTCCGCCCTCCTTCTCATCTTCGGCCACTTCTCCTTCCCTTTTACAGCGCCGACGCCCATATTGCCTCCTTCTCCTCCCCTCTGTTATAACATCCTTCTCAAAATCTAGCCACCGCCTCCCCAATCCTCTCCATCTCCGAATTTCATCTCTGAACTCGATCTGCTTCCCTCTCTTTGCCTGCCGACGATTGCAAGCAACGCCGTCATCGCCAAATTGCTCTCCGACTGCTGCCTTAAGCCGACCCATTTGCAAATTCATCGCCTCCCTTTATCTCTTTCCCTCGCATTATCGACTCCTCCCTCCCTTCAGATCTGAGATTTTATTCAATATTTTCAAAATTTGAATTTTTCTTTATGTTCAGATCGAGGTGCTTTGTTTTTTTTTCCAGATATAGAATCTTTTTTTTAATTGAACTTGGTGTTGTGTATGTGTTGATTTAGTAATAGGAGTATAATATTACTAGAAGGATTTGCTTGGTGGTGTTTTTAATGGATGGTGGTGGTGGTTGGGTGGATTGGTACGAAGGGTGGTGGTGGATGGTGGTGACAGACGTTTGGTAGGACTAGTGATGGTAGTGGCAGGTTGAGGGTGGTCATAAAGTGGTGTTTGATAGTTGTTATGGTGGTGTAAAAATAAAAATTATTGAAAGTAGAAATTTCAAATGAAATTATTATAACATCAATTAATAATTATTGGAGGAAAAAAGGAAGACAAATTAATGGAGTAATTCTTAAAAAGTTATTTTAAATAAGATTATTGTAACTTCAATTAAATAATTAAAAATTTTATAAATGAAAATAGCCTTTAATTTTTATTATTAAATATTAATAATAAAAAGTTATTTAATGGGATCAATAGTTTTGTATTGTATATTTTCACCTATTAATACTTCCACATCAGCCATTTTTATCAACTTATATGGCCAACTCAGCATTTTAGTGATGTAATCATGCCATATGGGCATTTTTAACGGAGAAATTCACGGATGAGTGACAGAATGACGACATAAACCAAAAAACACAAAGTTAAGGCGGAAAACGAAAAAAAAAATATTATGTACTAAAACGAAAAGTAACTATAGCTAATAGACGAAATAGGTACTTATCTCCTCATATAACCCGATTTATGTTGGTGGTTGGCCCAAATCCAATCCCTTGAAGTCCACGTGGAAATGTACGGACGCTGGAATTCCAACTTGGCATAACAAGTGAGATGACAAGAGACCTCGTGTCCACCTCATATCTTCAAGTTGGCTAGGAGAGGGATAGATCATTTGAACCCCAATCTGAAACCCGACCCACTTTGCTAGCTCCAATTATTTGTTTTGATAAGTTGAATCGGGACAAAAAAAAATCATGTTTCACGCCACAATACTAGTACTGTACAAGTCAATTTGTTTCATAAAATGATACTTGAGTGCTCAAATTGAAATAGGGAGTGGGATTACCTTGCGAAGAGAACATATGAGAAGTGGCCCCGGTGTCCATGTACATGTTTTGATCTGGAGGAGTCAACCCGAGTGTGTACATGGCTGCTTCAATGTCTGTTGACGAAGGTTGGGAGGCTGTTGTGTAAGCCTGTGGACGGGGACCCAATACACTCGTGGACTGCCTAGGCTGGGCCGATTGTGCAGGCCTCGTCCACGGACCAAATGGGCTACCAGAAGTAGGGTATGGGCATGGCGGAATTGCCCACGGCCATGCCCAACCATTGTTCCACGGAGGCTGCGACCACGGTTGCGGATTGGTAGAGGTAGATGATGAACTCAGATTTTGGCCACCCCATGCGGACTGATCCCCATGAGTTCCACCTTTATTGTTGTTATTGCCCCCTCCTTTATTTTCATTCCGAGACTGAGACCTCGGGTTTCCAGATGGAGTAGCGAAGACAGGAGCATCAACATATTCACGAACCAGTAACCCCGATGTCGTCGCTTCTTTCTTTGCCAACCCCGCCTCTTCCAAAGTTACCATTGACCGTGCTTGATAAAATTGTGGAAGATGATCCTTTTGGTGGAGTAGCGTAGCAAGCCCGTTGTACGTCTCTGTTATCCCCGACACCATCTGCAACAAGAGCCGATCATTCGACACAGGAGCCCCAACATTCTTCAATTAGTCCGCCAATTGTTTGAGTTCAGGCAATAATTTGAAGCAGAGGAAAAATCCATCATCATAGTTTGTGAAAACTCTTGTTCAAGAACCACTGCACGTGACTTCTTATTGTCCAGAAATAAGTTGCGAAGGTGATTCCATGTTGCCATAGTTGTGGTGTCCGGCTCTAGGATGGTAATGAGAAGATCCGGCGAGATGGTGGCATAGATCCACCCTAGAACTGTGGCGTCCAATGTCAACTAAAACTCTATCTCTTTGTCTGTAAAAGGGCCCTTGTGTTTTCCCTTCTCGAGCCTGATGATGTGATAGAGGACATGGGTGGATCGAGAATGAACCTTAAAGAGTTCAGCCCATGTCGCATATTGAGCCGTTTCCATATCGAGAACGATGGCGATGTGATTCTTGATATTGGACACCGCCAAGGTCGAATGGTAGTAAGATTTGGGAGAGGACGACATGGTAGTATGCGAGAGGTGAAGAAGATGAAGGAACAGAAAAAAAAAAAAAAAAAAGGAGAAGGAAATACACGGAAAACACATAAATGGCACAAGCGAAAGACTTAGGAGAGGATGAGCCGGCCTCGTGATACCATAATAACGTGTATATTTCAATAACTGATTCTTGAATTTACAAGAAAATATATACTGAGTAGACTTACTCAATTCTAGCTAATCTAACCATAATTCTAGCTAATCTAAATAACAAGAGATATATATAAATAAGACTTCTAACTAAATACAATATTCACAAAGATATTATTACATTTTATTCAAATATGATAATATATTTTAACAATTTAATGATAAAAAGGCATAAAAGTAAATAGAAGTGAGAATGAATGAGAGAAATAGTAAGAATTCTTTGTCATTTTGAAAAGTTTGATTTGAGGTGAAACATATGAAAATGGCAAAAAAAAAAACTAGATTGAGATGAGACGGAATGAGTATTTCTCATTAAAATTAGATAACTAAATATTTTCTTGACAATATCTTAACAAATAAGATAGAAAGATTTTGTTTAGAGGCATTTACCAAATAATTCCTCTATAGAAACAAAACTACTTCCTAAGACAATTTATAATTTGATTAATCATTTAGTCCCTAGCTTAATAACTACACCCTCCCTACATTTTACTAAGTTCAATCTCTTTAACAATTTAATTTCTCTCCAACCACCCTCACCTTAGGTCACCCCCTCCCCATCTTCTCCGGTCAACACTTCCGGCAACCATCAACTCCGGCGACCAACTCCGGCGACTTTTTTTTTTTTAGGCCGGCGACCTCTCCGGCGACCAAACAACTGAGAACTTAACTTATCAGTAAGTTCTCAGTTGTCAACTAAACTACTAAGAACACAATTAACTCCGGCGACTACCAACTCCGACGACCACCAACTCCGGCGACCTCTCCGGCGACCAAACAACTGAGAACTTAACTTATCAGTAAGTTCTCAGTTGTCAACTAAACTACTAAGAACACAATTAACTCCGGCGACTACCAACTCCGGCGACCACCAACTCCGGCGACCTCTCCGGCGACCAAACAACTGAGAACTTAACTTATCAGTAAGTTCTCAGTTGTCAACTAAACTACTAAGAACACAATTAACTCCGGCGACTACCAACTCCGGCGACCGCCAACTCCGGCGACCTCTCCGGCGGACCAAACAACCGAGAACTTAACTTATCGGTAAGTTCTCGGTCAACTAAACTACTAAGAACACAATTAACTCCGGCGACTACCAACTCCGGCGACCACCAACTCCGGCGACCTCTCCGGCGACCAAACAACTGAGAACTTAACTTATCAGTAAGTTCTCAGTTGTCAACTTAACTACTATACTAAGAACACGATCAACTCCGGTGACCTCATCGGCGATTACCAACTCCGGCGATCTCTCCGGCGATCAAACAACTGAGAACTTAACTTATCAGTAAGTTCTCAGTTGTCAACTAAACTACTAAGAACACGATCAACTCCGGTGACCACCAACTCCGGCGAATAAACAACTGAGAACTTATCAGTAAGTTCATTTGTCAACTAAACTACTAAGAACCTATTTTTTTTTACTCCGATGACCTCTCCGACGATCGAACAACTGAGAACTTATCAGTAAGTTCTCAGTTGTCAACTAAACTACTAAGAACCTTATTTTTTTGTTTTGTTGACCTCTCCGGTGACCAAACAACTGAGAACTTCTCAGTAAGTTCTCAGTTATCAACTAAACTAATAAGAACACGATCAACTCTAGTGACCACCAACTTCGGCAATCAAATAACTGAGAACTTATTTGTAAGTTCACAATTGTCAACATAACTACTAAGAACATAATCAACTCCGAAGATCCAACTCCGGTGACAAACAACTGAGAACTTATCAGTAAGTTCTCAGTTGTCAACTAAACTACTAAAAATCTTTTTTATTAAACTTCGGTGACCTCTCCGGCAACGAAACAACTGAGAAGTTATCAGTAAGTTCTCAGTTGTCAATTAAACTACTAAGAATATTTTTTATTTACTCTGATGACATTTTCGACGACCAAACAACTGAGAACTTATCGGTAAGTTCTCGATTGTCAACTACAAACACCCTCTATGTTTGATCTCGACATAAACTCCTTATTTATTCACATTTATTTTTATTTAAATTCACAGTTGTCTATAAAAGTCAAAATGGGAGAAACATTTCTCTGGACACAGAGGGAGTATTAGAATTACTTGTTCGTAAAAAATAAAAATTTAATACAAAATAATAATCAAATGAAATAGTGACATTTGAATTTTTAATTTCTTCTTCTTGTCCAAGCTACATCCAAAATAGAAAGGATTAACTAACAAAGAACTAAGTAAAATCTTCACACTAAAATGTTGCAAATATCTAGCCCACCACTCATCACTTACATTCCCTTTATCAGACTTTGAAATTCATTATCTTTCCCTTCACAACCACACAGTCAAATACAAAAACCTCCATCTTTATAAGACAAATGACGGCTCCGGTGGTATTCCAGCAAGTGTAAATAATGTGACAAAATTGGGAAATAAGGTTGAATATTCTGGAATTTGATGGCCTATTTGTAGAATGTGTCAAGGTTGAGTGACCCAAATGTTAATTTTGCCATCCAAAATACAATAAACCTGCATCCTAAAATCACCAATTACATTAAAGTCCTTGCAGATTATACACTGTGGTTCGCCGGTGGAGATATGGCCGGAGGTGAAGGTAGAGAAAGTAGAGAGAGACAAGAAGCTTACCGGAGATGGAGACAGCCGGAGTCGTTGAAGGAAGGCTAGGGTTTTCACGTATCCAATCTTCGCCGCAAATGGAGGTCGCCGGTGTGCTGGTCAGAGTGAATAGGGGACAAACGGAGGTGGGAAAGGAAGAGGGAGTTTGGAGGTGGGAAACGAAGAGCCGTCGGAGGTCGGAGAGGCGAGGGTGGTCGGAGGAGACTGAGAGGGAGGGGAGGGGTCGCCTGAGTTGGGAAGGGAGTAGGGGTCACCGGAGGTTAGAAGGAGTTCGCCGAAAGTGGGGGAAGGGTTCGCCGGAGGAGGTGGCCGAAAATGGGGAGGGGTGACGGGAGAGATGAAGAGAGACAGAGACAGAGAGAAAGTGTGTGTGTGTGTGTGTGTTTTTTGGGTGTGTTAATTAATATGGTGGGAGTGTGGTTAGTCATTTAAATTGTCAAGGGATTATTTGGTTAGATAAAATATTTTATTGGATTAGGAAGTAAGTTGTAAATGTCTTTGTTTTAGGAAGTAAATTTGATATTATTCAGGGATTAGGAAGTAATTTTCTCTTTTGTTTACCCATTTCTATTTTCCTTATTCTTGCAATTTTAATTTATTATTTTCTTCATCCTAAATTAGATGGCCTTTTTAATTTCAAAACAAATGACATTTTCAAAAAAAAAAATCTTCAAAAAATATTATTTTTAAATGATATTTTATTAAATTGATTTTAAAAGTTCATTAGTATATAACTTGTAAATCTAAAAGTCTAAAAGTGAAGAATGTTTATTTATTTTTCTTCTAAAAATTAACCTTTCCAGAAGAAGGATCCCTAAATGAAAAATGATCAATCATTTTGATTTTGAGAGGGATATAAAAATTGCTTGAAAAATATAACTAAATTATTGGCTTTGCCACTTGTATTCATTTTGAGAACAGAAGATATAATTTATTTATTTATTTAAAAGAAAATAGGTTATTGGGCTTGCTGTCGGTCAATTTGAAATGTTTGGTTTAGAAATATTTTACTAGGATTAGACTCAATTTGGTTTAATCCTTCTTTTGGTAATGATTAAGACATCCTATCTCACGCTTTGGCTTAACTTGGCTGCTATTAATCCCACCGACTTACTCATTCATTTACATAATTCACCACTTATTGACCACAATTTTGTCACTTTTTCAATTTTGTTCACATTTTAATATTTTTTTCTTTATCTTAAAATAAATATTCTTAAACGTTATAAACCGAAAAACGAACGTGTATTATAAATTATTATAAATGGGCAATGCCCAATGGATTGAGCCAAAAAATAATTTATGCAAGTCTCAAATACGACATAAAAAGTGGGATTACCTAGTTATACTCATTATAATTGCTAGTCATTTTCCACTATTTCGACCTATACATATAACAGCGAATAAAATGACTAAGGCCACAATGCTGATATATGTCGACCAAGGCATCTACAAAAGCCGACGAGGGCTAAGGATTGCCGGTTGAAGTGTTAAATAGTGTTTGTGTTAGTGTTAATGATTGTTAGTTGTAGTGTTAAATAGTGTTGGTAATGGTGTTGAAAAAAATGTCAGTCATACTGTTAAAAAGTGTCGGTTATAGCATTGAAAAATGTCGGTTATAGTGTCGAAAATGCCATTGAGTTTTTATAAATTTCAATTATTTACAAAAATGTCACCGCGTGTTTAAAAATAGGTGTCAAGACAGAATACGGCTCTGCCAAACCGTCCTGACCCCTCAACCCTGAGATGACACGTGGCCCTTTAGGTATCAAGTGGGGTCCTTATCTCGCCAATTAGAGGTGGAGAGCGAAAATCTTGGGCGACCTCTGGAATTTCTCGCCTGGACCATGAATAGTCCAGGTCTCGAACTTGGGGGCTACTGATGTGATTATGAAAAATGGATTTGGGCCTGAACAGTAAATTAGACCCAATAGGTCGAAATGGGCCAAATACGTTTAATATGGGTATTAAAGTAGGCTCAGGGAGATGAGGGGGTGATAAGGCGACATACGTTGGCCGGCATGTGAGAGTAAGATAAGTGAGATACATACCTTGAAGTATTACAGTTCAATGTGATGTGGTCAAAGGCGAGAATCTTGCTGTTGAAGAAGGCTAGAATTGGCGGCAATCTGAGTATTGCCGCCTATTCTTTGATTGTCGCCTAGCGGCTTACGTGAATGGTGACTCTGAATGACGGTTGGACTATCAGCTGGACCCACTATAGCCGTCAAATATGGGGTGATTTGACAAGGTGAATAGTGTTTTTCCACTTACTTTGGGGTGGTTGGCACCCTAGATTGATGATTGACAAGTGTCCATCATGTGCAAGGCACATGGTGCATGGGAGTATATAAGCTTTTGGGAAGAATAACATTGGTACGTTCTCTGACTACTCTCTAAGCTCTCTCTCTCTCTCTCTCTCTCTCTCTCTCTCTCTCTCTCTCTCTCTCTCTCTCTCTAAAAAACCTCCATTGTTGTTTACCTGTTGAGACCAGTATTTCTTACTCACGCCGGAGGGGGTTTTGCCGGAGCCACCCCCGGCCTAGTTTACGTTTGTGCATGTGTGTAGGAGACCATCCAAAGGAGCAGCCGGAGTATCCTCTTTTTTCTGTTCAAGACAATTCCTGTGCAACCAATTTAGCTTGGCAGCATCACCTTTGTTCCTGAATAAATGTTTAAATTTTTTTTAATGGACACTCTGAAAATATTGATTTTTTATACATTTTAATGATAAAAATGCATAAATACTTGGTCAGTTTTATAAAAAATGTGTTTTACACTAACAGGTGGAAAAAAAGTGTCAGATATTTAAACTGGCACTTATAAACATTCAAACTAAAACTTCTAATATTTGATGAAGGAAGACTAGTGCTAGGGCTAAAGATTGCCAGTTGAAGTGTTAAATAGTGTCGGTGGTAGGGTTAAGGATTGCTAGTTGTAGTATTAAATAGTGTCGATAGTAGTGTTGAAAAAAACGTCAGTGCTAGTGTTAAAAAGTGTCGGTTATGGCATTGAAAAATGTCAGTTATAGTGTCGAAAAATGCCATTAAGTTTTTATAAGTTTCAATTATTTACAAAAATGTCACCGTACGTTTAAAAAAGTTTCACTTATTTACAAAAATATCACCGTGAATTTTGAAAAAAATTTTACACTAAATGAGTGAAAACATGTTTTTCCTGAGATTTTATGATAATTATTTTGTGAACATACTAAAAGTATCGAGCTGGGCCCAGCAAGTAAATCTCAATCCTCAACTTATTTTGCCACCACGTTCACAATGGGCTAGGCCCAATTATTACTAGGCCCAAGGCCCATCATCACGATCAGTCGACTTAAGCTCATTGTCCGACCTACGAGGTCCCGACATAGCTTGGTCCGACTCTATGATCCAGGTGCCATTCGGGTACGGTCCAGCCCTGCCCATCAGTCAGGTCGACCTATACCCAACAGGCGATCTCGACCTACCCGGTTACGTCGACCTACAGAGTCCTGGCGTATTTACAATTCTTAGCGTGACGAGACTCCCTACAAATCAGGAGTTATATATGGATAAGATCTCTATCACGAATCTGTTCCACTAATTAAGGGATTTCACACAATCCTACCACAAATACAACTCTCATCAACAACTATAAATACAAGGCAACATCAACCGTTTCAAGGTGATTGCTCTTTGTTATATTGAATACATCTTATTCTTTATAATATTTAGCTCTCATACACCATACTTACTCTCACGTTCGAGGGTTTTCTCCGGAGAACATTTCGGCTAGTCTTGAGTTTAGTGTTTCAGGTCAAGGAGCCAAGTGATTAATCTTGCCATGTGGACGGAGATTGATAAGCACGTTTCCTCCAGCATCATTTTGTTATTCGCTTTTTAAGCATTTAACTTTACGATAATAAAATGAATAGCGAAAAAAAAAAATCTGTAAACAAACATTAGATAAAAAATTGCTTTTTAAAATTTTTGTCTTATTAATACATTATTTTAAATTAAAAATCAGTATAGTAGTGGGCGCATGCCACCACCATGAGACACTAGAAAGGCAAATGATGCAAGATTATTATAAATTGCACCACAAAAGGATCTTTCAAGAGGTCCACTAATCAAAATTATCCATTCTTAAATTAATCTCATTACAAATACGGTTAATGATCCTTGTCTTTTTGTTCTAATTTTAGTCAATTGAAATGTCTTTTTTTAAGATGATCTTGTGAATCAATTGAGGCCTCCAGCTCTCAAAGAAGGCCATTATATATTCCAAGTTTAAATAATGGAGAATCTGATTTTGTTAATCTATTGGGAACAAGAAATGATGATTGTGTAATGACTTTTTGAAAAGCAATTCCCATTGGATGATTTTGTTAAAACCACTAGCTTAACCCACAAGGAAGGAAGGAATTACTCTCCACTTATAAAATTAAATAAATGTTGATGGAAATAAGGCAAGAAATAAGAGGTTCATCACTGGGCACAGTAAGGTCCTGATGCTACACGGGAAAATGGTATTGCACAGGAGCTGGACCCACATCTACAGTGGAGGATACTCCGACTGAACTCCTTGGAATGGTTAAACTTGATTCCTACACACAAGTAAACAATGGTGAACTAAACCGGGGGTGACTCCGGTGAAACCCCTCCGGCGTGAGAATCAGTAATTGGATCTGAGATAAAGCAAATACTCAAGGAGAGAATTGTAGAGAGAGAGAGAGAGAGTTTTGAGAGAGAGTAAAGAGAAAGACCCCCTAAATAATGCAACATCTCACGTTTTTATACCAGGGTGTAATCATAGGCCATACTCCTAGGGACACGCGTCAGCCACCCACGATGTCTGGGTCAACTACCCTCATAGTTGGTAAAAAAGTATTGTCCACCCCATCATGCCACACTGTTGAACATCATGGGGGTATCCACGTGGCAGCTCCTCGATCACTTGTAATCCTAACAGTCATATTTGTCGCATGGCGGCAATCTTACTAGTGGAACATACTAACATAATTTCCTAATATGCCCCCCTTGTTATTGCTGCGTGATGGATCTATCCGCCATGTCTCTTCCCGCCATAGACGCTCTTCGCCCATGCCTACTCTTACGCTTTATAGCCTTACACTTTATATGTAATCTTCTCGCCTAACAGGATGGTTTCAATTACCAACCCTCTCATTATTCTTCGCCACCCTAAGTATGCTTGACCCTTCCCAAACCACTAGGCCCACTAAGCCCATTGAGCCCATTATGATGTTCAAGCCCAATCCTATATTTCATAATCACTTCAGTAGCCCCCAATTTCGAGACCTGGATCATTCATGTTCCAGGCGAGAAATTCAGACTTCTCGCCACTTCCCGCGCGAATACGACCCTACTCGCGATATCTCTAGAGAAACTGACACCTATACGCCACGTGTCATCTCCTGGGATCACTCAACTGACAGACGGCTATGACGTGACCTTTGAAAAGACTTTTTGAAATTTGAAATTATTAAATGGGGGGAATTTCAAAATTTTGGGGGTCAATTAAATTTTGCTATCCCCCATAAACCGTTTCATATCCCCCTGATATAAATAACCTCCCCCCTCCTACTTTCACCCCTTTTCCGTCTTCCTCATCTCTGAACCCTATAGCGATTTCCAGCCACCGTAGAGATTTTTCGGCGAACTGGTCACTATCATCCCCTTCGTTTTTCCTTCCTCCCTTGACTTAATCCTTGTTCCCCCTTGAAAACCATTCGTAAACATCCACTTTTTAGCTTGATTCACCCATCTAATCATCATGGACAATAAACCCTTTGGCCGTACCTTAAACATTCCGGCGAACTTGCAATCCATCTTTGACTTCATCAACGACCCTTCTTACTTCCCAGGTAATCTCTTTGATCTTTAGTTTCCTTTGTTTTTCTTAAGTTTTTGTTTGTCGCCATGGTTAGGTTTAAGAACTGCCTTAGACAAATTAGGTATGGCCAATGTCAGAAAACTGGCAGCATTTATTATCTAACTAGGGGTATATGGGCGAGAATCCCACGAGATGACTTGGTAAATTGTCTAAGAATTAATAGGGTAGATCCCGCCATAATTGAGGCCGTAGAAATTAGGGGTAAATGTTTCCTTCACTTCTCAGCCCCCATGTCCAAAACATTTTTTACTCCCCGCGAACTTTGCGAGCACCTTTGTCGCTTCTATGGACCTCCTACATATTCTGATAGTTCAGAAACTGATTTTCTCGCTGCGAGATCTTTAGTTAATAGGTCTCGTTATAAACAAATTGTCTCTTCTTCTGATTCAGGCGAGATGTCTAACTTTGGAGCTCCTAGTGCCTCAACATCTGCTGGCGGGCAATCCACTCTAACCAATAACCCCTCTACTTCCAATACGGCGGGAAATGATCCTTCACAAAACCACCATATCACCCCCTATCACACCCAATATCACATTGAACATTTGAACTACCACATAGCTAACTACGATGGCGACATGTCACTCCTCACCATTCGCCAAAGACAAGACGGCATAGTTGTTTTCCCGTCACAGTTAGAAGCGGGCCTTAGGATTCCCATTGACCCCTTCATCTCTCTCGTCCTTGTCAAAGCTCAAGCGGCAATAGCTGAGCTACACCCCAATTCCATAAGGGTCTTGACTTGCTTTATAGTCATTTGCCGCGCTCTTAGGCGAGAACCCACCCTTCACCTTCTTATGGACATGTTCACCGGATATCCCCAAAAAGACAAACAGACGAATGAGCTCCGTATGTCGCTGAAATTCAAGCAACCCAAAATTTTAACCCCTCTCCTTTCTAAAGTTCATAACTGTTAAAGCAGCCCGCTATTCATCATTTCCCGCGTCAGTTGGACCCTCCCTACTGACCTTCAAGGGATTCATCCCAAAGTTGATAAGAAATGGGCTTTAGATGAGGATGAGAAGCGTCTAAAAGGAAGGATGGTTCAACTTCTCGCCGATGCCAACCCCGCTGAACCCTCACCCGCCCTATTCTCATGCCAACAAATATTAACCAATCATCCCCTTCTGAGCCAAGTGGGACTTTCTTATAATCTCCCGCCTTTGCCTCCTCGCGTGGCCGTTGAGCATATAGTATCCTGGCCTGGATGGGAACTTCATTCGGGTGCCAAATTTGCTTCTGAGTGTACAACTTGCGGGAATGGCCACAATGTTTGCCGTGCAATGCGAGAAGTTCTACGTATGGTCCTCGCTACTTCCCGCTTTCCTTTACTTATAAATTTTAATTCTATAATGTCAATAATCACTTTTCGTTTTTTATCGCAGTTCACCGTTCAATGAGTATGAACCAGAAGCGGTTAGCTCAAGGCACATCTGAGCAACAGGCCAAACGTCTGGCCGCGGCTAGGAATGCCAGCCTCATGGCCCAACCAACTGACTTAACCATCCCCATTGCGACAACTGGGGCGGATGAAAGGGTCGTTCCCGAAAATCCCCGCCGAAGGGCTCCTTCATCCAACCCCCGACAAACTAAGCAGCAATGCACCTTCGCTCCCGCTCAAACTCAAGGGAACCCCCCTGAAACTCTGAATTTGGAGGATGAGGAAGAGGAAGAAGAGAATGAAGAAAATGAGGAGCCTCAGAACGAGGCTGGGATTGACGCTCCCTCTGAGGGGCAAGAAACTGAAACTGGCCGGGTCCAGTCTGAACACCCCGCGGGAAACAACATCCCGCCTTCCCCTCATGCCCCTGAGACTGATCCCCCCACTGATCCCACTACCTCACCAATGCGCACTTCATCTTCTCACCAACATCCTCGCCGCCGACCTAGCTGGCTGGAGGAAGGATTCCAGATTCCAGCGGATGAGGCAGGTATGGTGGCTCTTTGCCGGGAAGCCAATGATATCCCCAAACTCAAAGGGTTGATAAGTGAGTAGCTGGATACAGTTTCTTGTTTTCTGGGTTCCACCGCTCTCAAACGATCAAGCGATGCCGAACAGGTTGCTTACGTTGAGGGAGAGAATCCCGCCCACTCTGCCTACCATGCGGGGATCTAACTTTCCCTAGTAAGATACCTTTACTCGCTTTTCCTTTCATTTAAATTTTCATTGTTAATTTTAAACCATAACATTTATTTGTCGCTTCCCTTCTCACAAGCTAGCAGCACTCTTTTGGGCCTGAGCAACAAGTGCATCAAGTTAGAGGAAGAGCTCACTGAGGCTGAACGTGAGCGGAATATCTACAAGCGGAAGGTTACCAGGCGGGATACCACTATCAAAGAACTCCAAGACTTACAAACCAAGGCCGATGCTGACCTGACAGCGGGAAAAACACGGTTGGAGGAGCTTGAGAAAAAGAACAAAGAGGCGGAGGAGAAACTTGCCCGCCTCATTGCGGAAAATGAGAAGAATAAGGTTGATACTGCTAAGCTCGCCGAACTGACTGCTGAAAATAGGCGGCTTGCAGATGACAACTTTGTCAAGGCCAATCAGGTGACTAAGTTGAAGAATGATCTCGCCGATGCCAAAATTAAAGCTGAAAAAGATGAAATGGACGCCTTTGATAATGTGATCCTTCATACTCTCAGGACCATTGCCGCCGAAGCTGATCCCGCCATCACCCCTGCCAGACTAGCACAATGGGGCTCAGAGACAATATTTAGTGACTTAAGCAGCAAAGGGCATCCCCTTATGCCTTACAGTGATGAGGAGTTAACTCAATTGGCAGCGGAGGATGCGGTGCTCGATAAAGCGGCATGGTCTGTTCCCGCCATTCGCGCCGACAATATGGTTCCCGCTTGGCATGACCTATCTCAGAAGAAGAAGGTTGCTCGCCGCCTATAACGCCCAGTAAACTCTCCTTTGTACTTTGTGGTTGCCGCCAATACTTTTCTACTTACTTTTGGATCTTGTAACAAACAATTTTTTTTGCTTGTCTTTTATTTCTCGCATCTATGCTTTGCCTCAAACAATTTACTTTAATTTCAATGGCGGGTCTTCGTGCCCGACAACTTGTAATTATCTTCTTGTCGCTCTGTTGCGATCTTTTGTCTAGTGCTCTACTTCTTATGACTTGTCTTAAATCTTTACTTATTCATCACAACTTTCTCATGCTGCATGCCCTTTTGATAATTCTGATTTTTGCTTCAATAGTTCATCGAATATTGCATCCCTCCATCTTACCTGTATACACATACTACTCCCTTCAAAAAAGTGAGGCTTGTCTTTAGGCAGCCTCACTCCTAAGTGAAAATTCTCGCCAATTATTTGATGCGACAATCTTAGGCACGTTGTGCACATATCCTTTGAACTTATTTATTCCGCCTCAGTAACGATAATTATAACCTTGCTTTCTTCGCCTACGTGACAACCACCATAACTGACTCTTATTACTACTGTAACTGCCATCTTCGCCTTCATATGCGCCTGGGTCTCTTCCCGGGTCGCAAGGTTAGGTGTCTAGGTATCTACTCAAGTTACCACATCCTTTGGCGTCTTGGTCTCTAACCAAGGCGCCGCATCCGTTTGGCGCCTTGGTCTCTAACCGAGACACCGCATCCATTTGGCGCCTTGGTCTCTAACCAAGACGCCGCTTCCGTTTGGCGCCTTTGGTCTCTAACCAAGACGCCGCATCCGTTTGGCGACTTGGTCTCTAACCAAGACGCCGCTTCCGTTTGGCACCTTGGTCTCTAACCAAGACGCCGCATCTATTTGGCGACTTGGTCTCTAACCAAGACGCCGCTTCCGTTTGGCGCCTTGGTCTCTAACCAAGACGCCGCATCTGTTTCTCCAAGTGTGGGCGACAATTGCTTCTTGATTCCGCTATCATGCCTTTGCGGCCTCTTCCTTTGTCTACTTTCTTTATGAACTTCAATGGGAGTTTTCTCGGTCACTTTTCGCCTCTCGAAATCTCGCTCCTCCGTCCAATGCTTTATGAAACATAAAACAATAAACTCGTCAGATTTATAAAATTATCAATCAGAATGAAATATGTCGCAAAATGATTTTTGCCATCCTTCTTCCACCATACTTATAAGTTACATCGTTCTAGAATGACAAATTCTATATAACTTTCCCGCCAATGTGAGGTCAACAAAACACATGGCTCAAAAGAAAAGTTACATAACTTTTGTTATCTAGAGCAAAAATCAAAAGATATAACTACAAAAATTCGAAGCAATTTCACTGATAAAAACGCTTCAGATGATCAACACTCCAAGCATTCTTCAATACTTTGCCATCCTGCTTCCTTAATTGATACGTCCCTTCCCGGATAACTTTGGCTACCTGAAATGGCCCCTCCCATTTTTCATTCAACTTGGTGAATCCTGGCTTGGGTCCCGTAGATTCAGCACTTCTCAACACCCAGTCACCCACATTGAAAGACCTCTTGTTTACTCGCTTGTCATGTTGAGCCTTCATCCTTTGCTTATAATTTACCATCCTCATTCTGGCTTGCAACCTTCTCTCATCAACCAAATCCAGGTCATTACACCGCCGCTGACCATTTCTCGCCTCATCGTAGTAAGTCACCCGGTATGTCGGCAATGCCATCTCGGCCGGCGCCATGGCCTCAGATCCATAAGTCAAAGCAAATGTTGTTTCACCAGTCGAGCCCTTTATGGTGGTCCTGACATACCACAATGCTGTTGGCAACTCTTCTAACCATGCGCTGCCTCTTCCTTCCAAATTCTTGCGTAAGGCGGCAATAATTTGCTTGTTTGCCGCCTCAGCCTGCTCGTTGCACTGCGGCATGTATACCGCCGACATCCAATGCTTCACATTCATCCTCTTGCACTCAGCCGCGAATTTCTTTCCGAACTGTGTTCCATGATCAGAGATAATAGCCCTAGGCAACCCATATCTACACCAAATGTTTTCTTGGACAAACTTGATGACATTATCTTCACTTATAGTTGCCAAGGCTTTCGCTTCCGTCCACTTTGTAAAATAATCAACGGCGACAACCACATGCTGGCATCCTCCCTTGGCCTTTGGGAATGGCCCGATCAGATCTATGCCCCACATATCATAGGGCCAAGTTGCGACAATCGGCGTCTGCTCAGTGGCGGGTTGCCGCGGGATATTCCCAAATCTCTGGCACTTTTCGCATTTCCGCACATATTCTTCCACATCCTTCCTCAAACTTGGCCAATAATAGCCATGGAACAAAACCTTTTCCGCCAGGGATCTCGCTCCTGGATGGCCACCACACACACCTTCATGAATTTCAAACAAGACCTTGGCCACCACTCCTGGCTCCACACATCTCATTAATGGCTTTGAGAAGGATCTTCTATATAATACCCCATCCTGTACTGTAAATCGTGGAGAAGTCACCTTTACTAGCTTAGCCTTTTCTTCATCAGGCGGCAATTCACCCTTGTCTAAAAAATCTTTCATCTCTGTCACCCAATTCTTCTCTGTATCACCAATCTCCATGACCATGGGCCTGTCAATTGTCGGCGTATCCACATACTCCACCAGGGGTTCACCAACGGCCTGGTTTGCCTCATTTCCCACCGATCTACTCAATGCATCAGCCTTTGAATTCTCTGCCCTATCAATTTGCACAACTTCCCAAAACTCAAAACTGCTCAAAATGCTTCTCGCCAGGTTACAATATTTTATCAGAAATGAATTCACCACCCCATACTCACCCCGCACTTGATTCACAATGAGCTGAGAATCAGAGTGAATCACAATCTTCTTTACACCAATATTACGAGCAAATTCGATTCCCGCTACTAATGCCTCATACTCTGCCTGATTGTTAGACACTGGGAACTTGAACCTAAAGGCTTTCTTATACTCACATTCCAAGTCTGGCGATAGAAGTACAATTCCCGCTCCTCCTCTATCTTTTGCAGACGAACCATCTACATGCAAAACCCAACAATCTGACGGTCTCTCCTTTTCCTCAACCAAACTGTGCACTGCTCGCTTCCCCGTCCTCTTTTTCCCGTACTCCACCAACATTTCCGCCTGAGACTTAGTAAATGAAGTTTCAGCGATAAAATCTGCCAATGCTTGTGCCTTTATAGCTCGACGGGATTCATATCTGATATCAAATTTGGTCAGCTCTATTGACCACTTCAACAACCTTCCCGCGGAATCTGGCTGTTGCAAGATCTTCCTTAAAGGTGCATCAGTCAAAACAATGATTGTATGAGCGACAAAATAAGCCCTCAACTTCCTTGCCGCCATAACCAACGCATAAGACAACTTCTCAGCATTAAAATATCTCGCCTCCACCTCGCTCAAAGCTTTAGAAACATAATACACAGGCTTTTGAATGCCTCCATCTTCCCTTACTAAGACTGCAGCAACTGCATAATCAGAGGCTGCTAAGTAAACAAACAACTCCTCCCCCTCCACAGGACTACTCAACAATGGCGGCTTCCCCAAATAAGTTTTTATTTCTTCAAAGGCTACTCCACATTCCTCGCTCCACTCAAACTTCTTCCCCCCTTCAACACCTTGAAAAACGGCAAACATCTCTCCGCCGACTTCGAAATAAACCTTCCCAAAGCAATGATCCTCCCATTCAGCCGCTGAATCTCGCGGATAGATTTCGGTGGCGACATGTCTAACAACGCCTGAATTTTTTCGGGGTTGGCCTCAATCCCGCTCCTGTTTACCAAAAATCCCAGAAATTTTCCCGCTGTTACGCCAAATGTGCACTTACTAGGATTCAACTTCATGGAATTCCTCCTCAAGTTCTCAAAAGTTTCGATCAGATCTAGCACATGATTGTTCTCCTTAGACTTAATCACCATATCATCAATGTATGCTTCCATATTCCGCCCAATTTGTGACTTAAAAACCTCATTCACCATTCTCTGATATGTTGCTCCCGCATTCTTTAAGCCAAATGGCATCATTTTGTAACAAAAGTTTCCCATAGGGGTCCTAAAATCCGTCTTCGCCTTATCCTCCTCCGCCATCTTGATCTGGTGGTATCCCGAATAGGCATCAATAAAGCTGAACACCTTGTGACCAGCAATGGAGTCTACCAACTTGTCAATCTTGGGTAAAGGATAAAAATCCTTGGGACACGCCGTATTCAAGTCAGTAAAGTCAATACACATCCTCCACTTCTTGTTTGATTCAACACCATCACCGGGCAGGCCAACCAGACTAGGTATTGAATCTTCTAGATTATTCCCGCCTTCAACAACTTCTCCACTTCCTCCATCACAGCCAGCTCTTTCTCCGGCGACAAATGCCTCACCTTCTGCTTAAATGGCTCTACATTAGGATCAGCGTTCAAATAATACAAGGCTACATTCTCGTCAATTCCTCTCATATCTTCAGGCCTCCAGGAAAAAACATCCAAATTTTCCTTCAAGAATTCAATCAAGCATTCCCGTTCATCCTGCGACAACTGCTTGCCAATCTTTATTTTCTGCTCTGGGAAATAACAATTGATTTCTACTTCCTCCAATTCTTCTCCCGCCTGGATATCTGGCTCATCCCGCACTTGTAGGGTCTCCACCTCTATTCGTTTTCTTTTTCTCGTTCTGGCGATAACCGGCTTCT
This sequence comes from Adenophora triphylla var. japonica, assembly GCA_022495995.1. Classification (NCBI taxonomy): domain Eukaryota; kingdom Viridiplantae; phylum Streptophyta; class Magnoliopsida; order Asterales; family Campanulaceae; genus Adenophora; species Adenophora triphylla. The sequence continues at coordinate 44,710 of JAFEMH010007866.1, forward strand.
CGGGATCAGCAAAGGTATTCCCTGTAGGCCGCCCTTGGGCATCTTCCACTTCAATAGCTTCACAACCATCATCAGACTCATTCATATGCATTTCCACATTTCCCTCAACAATCTCCTCAATCCTTGGCTCATCCATGCGTACCATCCTTACAATCCTGGTATAATCTCGCCCGGCCATGTCGGTATCAGATTCTTGCCACATCGCCACCTCCCATGCATCATCTCGCCTATCTTCAGAATCGGACACCGATTTAGCTAACGAGATCTCTTCCCGCTTTTCTCCAAGTTCCCACGTCGCCAACTCTGGGGCTTGATTTGTCGCCGCCATCACCATAGCTGTGCTGCCACTTCTCATACTGTCCGTTATGACCCAATCAGAATCACTATTTGCCACCTCCACAATCTTGACCATGTTTATCTTCAATGGACTGGATTCAACTTTGGTGGTCATCGAAATTGTACTCTCCGTCTTAGCTTTCAACATTTCTTTCTGCTTCCTTATTACTGTGACCGCCTCACTCTTCAGACAACCTATCCCATTGGAGGTGGGATATTTCACCCTTTGGTGGGGAATTGACAGAACCATCTCAAAGCTCAACATGAATGGAATTCCCACTATTGCGTTGTAAGGGGATACAAGGTCAATCACCATGAACTCAACGTTCTCGCATCTCGCCAACTTTCCTTCGCCAATCTCCACATCCAGCATGATCGTACCCTTGACCTTAACAGAATGATTAGTAAAACCCTCAAGGTATCCCTTATGAGGCACCAAATTAGCTTCCGTATAGTTCATCCTCTTAAAAGCATCATAATAAAGCACATTCCTGCTTGCTCCCGAATCCACCATAACTCGCTGCACAATATTGTTGCCTGGATACATCATGATGATAATTGGTTGACTCCCATGACTCTTGGTAACAGCCAATTCTCGCCTAGAGAAACTGATTACTCTATCCTGGCTGGCGAGAAACTGAGGAACGTCAAATGTATGCGTCAGAGTCATAATTTGACTATTCAATTGGGACACACTGGGTAACGGGTCAATGATAACATCTACCAAATTTCTCTCCGGCCTTCGGTGATCATCTCGCCCAACGTTCTCTTCTAAATATTCTTGTAGGAAACCCCTATCAATCCTCCCTTGAATCAACCTCCTCAAATTATAACAATCATCCGTTTTATGCCCTTTATCCTTGTGAAACTCGCAGTAACTATTCTGGTCTTTAGCCGCATCAGTTCCTGGTACAATGGGAAAAGGCTCAGGCAAATTCACCTTCTTCATGATCTCGCTAATATGAGTGTTCAATTGGCTATACTTAATGGCCGTCTTTGGCTTATAGTCCCTCTGACCCCCTGAACGTACATCTCCGCGGCCTCTGATTCCTCCCACATGATTTGTCCCCCTATTGCCGCCAGATCTCCTCCTGTCATCTCGCATCACCTCCACCCTTTCATTTGCTACTTTATTTGCCGCCGGACTTGTCGCCTGAGTCCCCTTAGCCTTGATTCTCGCACCCCCACAAAATCCCCTGAATCGCTCATACAATTCCCCTGTAGTTTTTGGCAATCTCATACCCAACTCCTGCTTAAAAGGACCTGGCTGCAAACATGTGTTATACAACATGATTATCTCGCCTTGGCTAATGTCAGCGATTTGGTTTGCTACTCCCATAAATCTATCTGTAAAGCTTGCAATTCCCTCTCCATCCTTTTGCATGAGGCTACATAATTCTGTCTTTTGCACTGGCTGCGACCCAGATGCACTAAATCTCGCTAAAAACTTCTCCTTGAAATCCTGATATCCAACTATCGAATCTTCGGGTTGCGCCAAGAACCACTCCAAGGCATGGTCCGCCAGTGTGCTTACAAGAGCGCGGCATAGAACTGCTTCATTCTCCGTCAACAAGGACATTGTCGCTTCAAATCCCCCAACATGAGTCATCGCTCTAGACTTCCCAGAATAACTTGGTAATTGGCATCCGGAAACTTGGGTCTGGGGGAACACCTTTAATACTATGAACAAATGGGGCCAAAAAGGACTTCTTCTCTCCAACTTTCTTCGTTCCCGCCTCTAACTCCTTTATTTTCTTGGCCATTTCTGCCAACTCATTCTTCCACTTTTCCTCCTCTTCCTTCTTAGCTTTTTCCATTTCAATAGCCTTGGCCAATTCTGCGGCTTTCAGGGCTTCAACAAGCTTTTCGGCCTCAGTCGCCCTTGCCGCCTCCGCGGCCCTTCGCTCCCTTTCTTTCTCATACTCTTTATCCTTCCTTTCATGTCTCCTCCGCTCCCTATCTCGCGGTGACCTCTCGCGGTGACGCCTTGTGTCATGATTCCGCGATAGCTGAGATCTCTCCTCGGCATGTCGGTCTTTGCCGGGAACATGACCCTCGTTGTGCGTTGAGCCACTGGATTCATTACTATCATATTCAAAGTAATAAGATTGTTCTCTGGAATTGCCTGACTTATGGTATATTTTCTTTCTCTTCTTCTTCCTTGCTCCCAAGCCATCATCCCGCTTATGGTCTTCAGCCACTCCTCTGGGCAGCAGTATATCCACAGCCCGCCTTGGCCTATTAGCCACACTGGCGCTGACCTCTCGCTCTTGCCCGCCGGCATGGGCCCTTCCTGCTTGTCCATCCAATAGTTCCTCAGGAATGTGGGAAGGCTCCACATGTAACTCCTTCAACTGTTGATTATTGGCGAGAACTCGCATCCACGCCTCATTGTCCGCTCTCAACCTTTCAATCTTTTCCCTTACTTTTGCATTCTTTGACTTCGCGGGAACTTGCCCTTCATCTACTGCCTTGGCTTTCTCAATTCTCACCCTTTCCTCCTGCTCCCTAGCCCGCCTAATGCTAGAGTTAGTCTCCGAAGTATGCACCTCCACCTCTCTATCAGATCCCGCCCCGACATGAGCTTCCTTAGCATTGGGGTTGCCAGCGTCAAATTCTGGGCTGCCTTGGAAGGGGTAGCCTTATCTTGCCCCCTCACCATGGCTTACCAGTAAACAAATAGATACCTTTGACAAACACTCTAAGCCAAACAACACCTTTTCACAATAATAATCAACAATTCTGACAACTTTACAAGTTACTTTTCTGACCACAAAACACCTTTACACCATACATTAATTGGCCAATCAACATTTACAACCAAGGACAACTTTATGACACCATGACATAAAAACGACCTCAGTCCATAAATCAACTTCTGACAAACAATAACTGGCAATCCACCTTGATCTTTAACCGAACAGCTCCAACCTTACTGACAACAAAATCTTCTGGTCTCCACCAAAGTACACATGCAGTAAATCCCCTTCGTAATCACCACCGGACAGCCACCAATAGCCTCTAAACTCCACCAAACCACCCCATGAAGAAAACACTCAGTCCCGGCAACGGAACCAGCTGATGCTACACGGGAAAATGGTGTTGCATAGGAGCTGGACCCACAGCTACAATGGAGGATACTCCGCCTGAACTCCTTGGGATGGTTAAACTTGATTCCTACACACAAGTAAACAATGGTGAACTAAACCGGGGGTGACTCCGGTGAAACCCCTCCGGCATGAGAATCAGTGATTGGATCTGAGATAAAGCAAATACTCAAGGAGAGAATTGTAGAGAGAGAGAGAGAGAGTTTTGAGAGAGAGTAAAGAGAAAGACCCCCTAAATAATGCAGCATCTCACGTTTTTATACCAGGGTGTAATCATAGGCCATACTCCTAGGGACACGCGTCAGCCACCCACGATGTCTGGGTCAACTACCCTCATAGTTGGTAAAAAAGTACTGTCCACCCCATCATGCCACACTGTTGAACATCATGGGGGTATCCACGTGGCAGCTCCTCGATCACTTGTAATCCTAACAGTCATATTTGTCGCATGGCGGCAATCTTACTAGTGGAACATACTAACATAATTTCCTAATCTGCCCCTTGTTATTGCTGCGTGATGGATCTATCCACCATGTCGCTTCCCGCCATAGACATAGACGCTCTTCGCCCATGCCTACTCTTACGCTTTATAGCCTTACACTTTATACGTAATCTTCTCGCCTAACAGGATGGTTTCAATTACCAACCCTCTCATTATTCTTCGCCACCCTAAGTATGCTTGACCCTTCCCAAATCACTAGGCCCACTAAGCCCATTGAGCCCACTATGTTGTTCAAGCCCAATCCTATATTTCATAATCACTTCAGGTCCACACTTTGTAACAAGGAGATAAATTAAGGGTTGAATATCAATTATCGACATATGATAAGGCGGCAAACAAGACCTAAGAAAGGGATTGTCGCCAAACCCAGGATGTTGTCTGGGGGCAACATCCCTATCAACAGCAACAATTCAGAAACTATCAAAGACATTATTCACATGTATACATGGCCCACAAAATTCTTTATACTTGATGAAGGATATGTGAGAGAATTGCGCCTCCACTATCTTTTAGTGATTATTGACAACTAATGAGAAGATTACACGTATTGAATGGCACATACATGGCACATGACATGAGAACTATATAAACAACCGTACATGACCTAAAATGTAAGTCTGAATTACACACACACAATACATTTTACAACTTCTTGTACGCTTTCTTTTTAGAGCTCAACAAAGTAATGATTCTCACGTTGTAGAGGCTTTAGTCGAATACGTCCTCGGACTAGTTCACGGTTGCTTTGTGTGTAGGATCCATCGAAGAAAAAGACCGTCGTATCCACCTTAGACTACGAATTTTGGACCCGTTGCAACCATTTTGATGTGGCAATATCAATTCCTAACTATACCCTATAATGAATCGGCATCACTCTTGTGACCGCTTCCATTTCCTCTCACATTTACAATTTCTTTTCTTTTGGTTAACTCTTTAATAGAGTTGACACTTTTGTGTAGTGATGGAAGTGGAATCACATGATTTGTTAAAGTCTTCAATAGAGTTGACTCTTTTGAGTTGTGATGGAAGTAGAATCGCATGATTTTTTGGGCACCTTTGGCCTTATGTCAATATACACTCCTTCCGTTGCACTTAAATTGCATCAAGACGTTTTCTCATTTTTGGTTGTTACATTTGAAATATAACAACTTCAAAATAAAAAAATAAAAATATTTTATTAATGGGACTCAATTATAATACTTACAACAACAATTCATTTATTATTATCTATCTCACTTTCTCACAACGCCTACTCCACTTTTCATATTCACAACACCTATTAAACTAACACTTTTTTTTTTCGTGCCCGTCTATAAAACCTTATTTCAATTAAGACTGAGAGAGTATATGATAATAATTAAATAGAAATCTGTAGACTCAAATTATAAATAATAGAACTCAAGGATTTATGTGAAAAATCCTTCAAAAAGGGAGTACAAATACATGAACAATAAACACGTAATTCATTGTGAAAATTTGAGAACCCTTTGACTTTCTTAGATATCAATATTAAAATTTTCTAAATATCAAATTCAAAAGAATCTGGATATTAATATTAAAAATTTTTGAATATCAACATCAAAGGTTTCGAAATATTAATATTAAAGCATTCTGGATATTAATTAAAAATCACATTCGAACAAAATCATGGCCAATAAACCTTCTTGATATCAACCTCAAATGTTCTGGATATCCAAAACCATTTGACCTTGATATCCAGAAGGTTTATTGGTCATGCACCCAGCGAGTAGCAAACCTTCTGAACATCAATGTAGAGGATTCTGGATATTTAGAACCTTTGAGTTTGATTTCAGAACCTTTGAGACTGATATTTAGAAAGTTTTTTATGAAGTGTTAAATGATGGTCAGTGGTAGTGTTTGTTGATTTATATTTAGAAACCTTCAATATTGATAACTAGAAACTTTTGATTTTGATACTAAAAAATTTCGTTGTCACGGCCTTGATGCTCAGGGCGCGAAGTTTGACTTATTTACAATACACAAAATCTAGGGAGAAACGCGTTTCTCCATAAGTTATGGAGAAACGGGTCCCGACATGTCGCGCGACAATGAGCTAGATAGCCAGAAACCTATGAAAGTGATATCCAGAAACCTTCAAATGAATATCCAGAAACCTTCAAAATGTTTCGGATATACATTTGAAGGTTTTCTGATATCCGAAAACCTTCAATAGCAATTTCTCGATATGCCCTAACACATTTCGGATATGCACCTAACAGTTTTTCTGGATATGCACCTAACAGCTTCTGGATATACATTTCACATCCTTCGCTATCAAATACAAAGCTTCGGATATCAACTGCAAAGCTTCTGGCTATCAAATGCAAAGCTTCTGGATATCCAGAAGCTTTTGGTCTTGGCCTTGGGTTTTTTTTTTTCCTGGTTATACATTTCACATCCTTCGGCTATCAAATACAAAGCTTCTCCTGATATCAACCTGCAGCCTTCCTGGCTTATCAATGCAAAGCTTCCTGATATCCGGAAGCTTTTGGTCTTGGCCTTGGGTTTTTTTTTTCTGGTTATCAAATGTAAAGCTTCTGGCTATGAAAAACACGTTTCTCCATAGTTATGGAGAAACGCGTTTCTCAGCAGACGCACTCTTTACAATAATGTCATCGTGCACGAACATCTCCTTATTTGCAAAAATGTCATCAAGCATTTAAAAACACGTCTTTATTAACCCTTAAAAAAGACGCGTATTTTAGGAGATCGACTCATTTCACAATCTTTTAACGAGTGTATCTCTCAATCTCTTACAAGTATTATCAAAAATTAACAAAAAGTAATTTTATCAAATCAAAAATATAATCTAATTATGGTTTATATTAGGACGTCGAGATTACTTGCACATTTATATTTATAATTTCAATTAAAATAAATTTGCAAATTATAATACAAGAGCAAAAGTCGAGAGTGATGCCAAATCCTCCCCTTAGATGCTTTTACGTTTCTTGATACATACTTCATTCGTCCCACTCATTTACTTTGATATCAAAATTTCAGGCGTAATATTTAAGAAAAAGGTAAAGGAGAGATAATTAGTAGAAGGAGTTATATGTAATATGAAAATTAAAATAAGAAAGAAAATTACTGAAAGTAATAATAACTTGATTGTTGTTGTGAATAAAAAAAAAGCAGGAGGAAAATTAAGGGGAGGAAATAATGTAAATTTTTTGTTATTCTAAAAAGTATCAAATAAAATGGGATGATGAAAAAAGAAAATTGATATCAACATGAAACACTAGCATGTTCATTATCAAATAGGAGTACAAAATAAATGGCATTTGGCCTAAAATTTTTCATTTCTTTCAAATTTACTTTCAAATGTAAACATCTTTTAAAAAGACATCAAATAGGAGTATGTGTTACCAAATAGTAGCATGATTCAATCCCTAACAACTAGACACATATAAACATGATATTTCTCCATTGCCAAAATTATTCATTTCTTTTTTTTTTTTTTTTTTTATACCCAGGTTCCCAGCTTCGCCGGACTAATTGCCAAAATTATTCATTTCTTGATTTGATGTAAACATAGACATGCTAAGTTTAGGAAAACGTGCTTTTGTTTTATGCCATCAAATCAAAATTTTGTTCGACTTAAAAGGAACTTAAATGAATTAGTCTAGTCTGAGATTAAAGTACTTTGACATTTATATACTACTTGATGAAGTGGTTTGATTATCATGATATATCAAGATAAGGGAGTGCCCTAGATAAAAGGCGTAGATTCTTTTATTCAGAATAAGGAGGCGCCCTAGATAAAAGGCATAGATCTTCTTATTCAACGATCACCCGAAAAGGTGTATCAGAGTCACCCTAGATTAAAGGTGCACCATTACTTGGAATTAACAGACTTATGTGTATACAGTCTTCATCTTGATTATTCTTATTAAAGTGCCACTATTTGCTATTTGAAAAGTATTCTTCATTGTTGTTCTCGTATCTGAATCATATGTTGTATAAGCTATTCTTTCATTGAGTATTCGTTTGAACTCCGTTTGTTTCGATCATCTCTTCCTAGAAATCGAAGAGATCTCGTATGAACTTACTGAGCATTCCAATCCATCCCGGGGGTATGTTAGGACTTTGCAAACATTTCATTTGCTAGGGACAAGGGGGATTTTGATATGAAAAGTAAGTTGACAAGGGAGTTAGTTCAAGATGTATCAACTTTTGGAGGAAGATCTCTAAGGTGGTCATGAGGAGACCATCCTTGAGACCTATACTCAAGTGTATCTTATACATCTTGTGTGACCTATTTTGTGAGTCTAGATGATTTTCATCCAAGGAAAGTGTTTCAAGGTGAGCATCGTAGACAAGGGAGGGGAGTAAGTGTATGAATGAGAGAAATATGAGTAGAGAGAGTGAGGGTTTAACAATCTTTCTTGGGTTTGTGTTTAGGGTTTGAAAAATTTCAAGGCTTATAAGTGGTTTTGGAGTGGATTTGAGGTTGAATTTTGTGTGGAATTTGAGTTATGAAGATGTAAATGGCTGTTTGAAGGTGTATTTTGACAGCATAACAGTAGGTTTTTGAATTTTTTGGCCTCTTAAAACTGAGAGAGAAGGGTGTTGGGTTTTGGGGTTACAAACGCAGCGGAAGAACTTTGAAAACAACAAAAAAAACCTAGCCCTAAGATCCGTCTAGCATGAAGAGATTAGAAATACATGAAATAGAATTACATACCTTGAATGCGATTTAGATTATCAAAGTATATCTTCAAAATTCAAGCCTTGAACTTTGATGTTGAATCTTCTAATTTCCTTCTTCGAACTTGGTGATGAAATCAACAATGGAGCTTCAAGCCTTAGGAGATAAAGCAACCTCCCTCTAATGGTGATCCACAGGCGAACGAACCAAGAACTATTCTTGTTGGTTTGCTAGATGATCCTCTTGATTATTGAATCAATATTCAATAATCAAAGCCAAAACAATTGAAGCCTTTTGATTCAAAATCAAAATCACAATCTAGAGTTTCATAAACCTAGAACAATGATATATGTGAGAGAGAGAGAGAAAGAGAGAGGGTTAATTTTTGGCTGCCCACGGATTTCTATTTATACATAGGTATAAATCCCTAACACTTAGGGTAAAATCCTTGTCAAACACAAAAACCTTATCAGCCAAGGAAACACGTACGGACAGGCTAAGTCTGTCGCGCGGTGTCTTATGCCATTAGTTAATTCTGTCGCGCGGTACCTCGAGTCAGTTCACCAGTTCCTCAGATCAAGGGGCACGAGTCGTGCCTAAGGGCACGAGTCGTTAGCATGACTCGTCCCTTAATGACTGCTCACTGATTCTGTCATCCCTTCACAAGGCACGACTTGGCCAGAACGTGACGAGTCATCCCTCAGAACAAAACATACACACCCAAATGTATGAAAATAATTCACTTTTGATATCCTACCATTCAAAATTTCATAGGGTGTCATTCTAGTACCGGGTATTAGAAAAACTCTATTCGCCGTGTGACAAGCTGTGTTTAAGGCCTCAACCCAAAATCTTTTTGAAATTCTTTTTGAAAACAACATCACACGTGCCATTTCAAGTAAGGTCCTATTTTTCCTTTCAGCCACCCCATTTTGTTGAGGTGTTTTAGGAGCAGAAAACTCATGTTTAATTCCTTTTAATTCACAAAAAGTAAAAAACAATGAATTATCAAACTCCGTTACATGATTAGACCTTATTCTCATGATAAGAGCACAAAACATGTTTTTGATTTTAGCATGTAAGATCTTAAACTTTTCAAAAGTTTCTGATTTTTCTTTTAAAAAATATACCCAAGTAAATCTAGAAAAATCATCAAATATGACAAAAGTATATCTCTTACCTCCTAAACTGTCTACCTCAACTGGACCCATTAAATCCATATGCATCAATTGAAAACAGTGAGTTGTCCCAGAATACTCCTCATTGTGTTGGGTAGCACTATGGGCAGCACGTGTTTGTTTACCTTTGAGGCAATATTCACATACAATTTTCTTACTTATGTCCAGACTAGGTATACCACTTATAGCTTCAGCCTTAATGAGTTTCATAATGTTTCGAAAATGGACATGTCCCAACTTTTGATGCCACAAGGTAGCATCATCAACTCTCACAGAATGACACACTTGTTCATCCTCGACAAGATAACAATTATTACTTGACCTAGTACCAGTCATAACACAGTTATTGGTACAATCAAAAACTTCACAAGTGTTTTTATTGAATTTCACTTCAAGGTTGTCATCACAAAGTTGGCTAATACTAATTAATTTAGTTACAAGTCCATCAACATGTAAAACAATTTTCAAAGCAGGAAATCCAGGTATATTTAAAACGCCTTTTCCTACTATATTACTCTTGCCACCACCACCATATGTTACACTACCACCTTGAATAGGTTCATATTCCTTTAAAAATATTTTTGTTTCAGTCATATGACGAGAACAACCACTATCAAAATACCATGAACCTTCAACATTAGTTTTTAAGGCAGTGTACACAACATCACATATCAGGTTAGACTTAGGTTTCCACACTTTCCTACTTTGATAATTTTTCTTCGATCGCCAAAGATATCTGACGTGCTAGGCAACACTTCAGGTATCACACAGGAACTGGACTGTTTCTTTAAAAGAGTTTTACAATTATTTTTCAAATGTCCAGTAGAGTAACAGTAGTTACATATTTTCACCTTGTCAGAAGACTTATCAGAAGATATTAGTTCGACATTGTCTCTTTCTTTAACAAAAACATACTTATCTTCCTTATTAGCCAAATTAGATGTAATAGCATTTAAGGACTCTTGAAAACCCATACCTGCCTTGAGTGGTTTGCTCAACCCAAGAATTGCATCCAACTTGGAAGAACTCGTGTTGAGTTTCTTAAATGTGGCCTCGGCTAGAGTAAGCTTGGCCTTGACTTTGTCCAGCTCCACATTCTTCTTTGTGAGTTGAACTTCCAATCTAGTCAAGCCATCAGTCAGGTCTTGAACCTCTTTGGACAGAGAAACCACCTTCTTGTTCTCTTTTTTCCATTCGTCCACCAATTTTTTGCAAAGGTTCTTAAGACCACAAATGAGTTCATCCTTGCTGAACTCCTTACTTTGTTCACCCTCTTGTGAACTACCTGCATCCATGTTAACAGAACCCACAAAACAAACAGCATTTATCAAATTAAAATATGTATACCTGTTGGATGATATCTCAGGTGCTATCCCACTTTGGACATCACAAGAGGTATCACTGACAGAATCCGAGTCACAATTTGTGACCACCATTGCTGTTTGATCTGAATCTTCAGATTGATTGGTCTCCTCATCCTCATTGTCACTGAGTGAAACCCATAGGTTCTTTCCCATCTTCCTTAGAGTGTTAGTACACTCATTTGAGTAATGACCCCATCCAGAGCATGCAGACATTTGATTGGTTCAAGGTATTTCGGATCAGATCTAGGTTGATCTGATGATGCTCTCCTTATGGGACCACCTTTCTGAGTAGATGGAAATTTTCTCTTTGGCATTGAATTGTACACCTTGGTTTGTTGCTCTTTAGCCTTCACCTGCACATTTTCTTTGTTAAACTTTCTTAACATAGAGTTATATTTCCTAGCAAGTAAGGTAACACTAGCATCTTCACCTAATTCCTCAAAAATTTCGTCCTCCTCATCAGTTGAAAAACTAGAGGATTGAACTTTTAAAGCAACACTCTTGCCTTTAGAAGCTCCACTTTGCTCAGCAAGATTTGACTCAAAAAATTTTAAAATGCTCATTAAGAAATTGATGTCCATAGTAGAAAGGTTGTGAGCCTCTTCTATAGATGAAACCTTTATACTAAAATGCTCAGGGAGAGTTCTAATAGCCTTTGAAACCAATGGTTTATTTGTAAAAGGTTCACCCAAAAGTTGACACTCATTAGCAATATCAAACAATTTTTCAAAATACGAGGAAATGGTATCATTTTCACCCATTCTCAACCTTTCAAATTTGCTAGTAAAACCTCTAAGTTTGTTTTCACGCACACTAGAATCACCTTCACAAAACCTTTGTAAAATATCCCAAGCTTCTTTAGCTGTGGAACTATTTTGAACAAGTTTAAAAATGTGCATGTCAACCCACTCAAAAATAGCATTAAGAGCTTTTTCATTATAGTTAGCTAGGGTGATCTCTTCATTAGTCCACTCGGTGTCAGGTTTAACCTGGATATCACCATCCTCATCTGGAGGTAAAAGTGGAAGAGAGTACCCATTAACTATAGATCGCCAAGCTCGAAGATCAATTGATTTGATATGCGAGCGAAGACGGATCTTCCAATATGCATAATTCGAACCATCTAAAACAGGAAGACGTTTTTTGTTTGAATTTGCAGGATCATAAGCCATGACACCTAGACCAAGCACTTAGTATCGTCAAGTGACCTGCTCTGATACCGATTGAAATTGTCATTGCCAGAATCACAAGTGATATCCAAGGTGATAACAGCACCAACGATAGCACTTGGGATATCACACACACACTTCAAAAATAAAACAATTTTGTAAAAGAGATTGCAGCGGAATAATAACACCAAAATTGTTTTTCTCAAGTTATATAAATATAACTTGAGAGTGCCTCTTAGGCAAGACTTTATAATCACTATAATGAATTTAAAAATCCGAAAATGTTCCTTATGGCTATAACAATATGAGCTCTATGGAACAAGAGATAAAGAACGAAATCCTATCCTAGCCTTCACACAACTTGATACCAATGTAATCAAGTGCGAAATTACAAGGGAGGAAGGATTAAAAGAACCAAACAAAGAACTCTATCTCTAAGCTTTCGAAGGTGTGAATAAATGGCATGTGTTGGTATATCTTCAAATGAAACCTTCCAAGCTTATTTATAGTCTTCAATTTACTTGAAGGCTACTCAATAAACAACCTTGGGGCTGTATTTGCACGTTGAGGAAGAGTGGGGAAGAGGTTGAGATTGTTCCTTGATTCAAGCTCCCACTTCCTCAAAAATAGCAACCGTGTTGATTAATTTTCAAGTTCATGCTTCAACACCTTATACTCTCAAGCTTTATCAGCCTTGTACTCTCTATTAAATCAGCAACAACTCCTTGACCAAGTCTTCACACGTTTTTAATTGTTGTTGTCAAAGTAACGAATTTATGCATAAAATGTCATTTATGCATAAACCTTTTCCTTCCAAATTCCCCACGTGTCTAGCTCTTTCTTCGATCCTATTGCAGTCTGAAATATGAACATAAACCATAGACTATACTGATTATATTAGCACATTAGTCCATTAAATAATAAACAAAAAATGTACAACTATATAAATTCCAGTACAGAAAATCATCTGCGATATCACCTGAAATTTGGGAAATCATTTACGATATCACCTGTTTACACTAACACAATCTCATCCGCGCGGACCATATCAGCAGCGTGCATGGTCCTGTGCAGAAAGCAATTTTGGCTTTTTGTTAAATGGTCAATATTCTTTTTTATGGGAAATGACAAATTTCCAGCGAGATATTTGTCCATTTTTTTATTCTTAAGAGGTCCTTCCTCATTCAAATTGTCAAAATAATGTCCAAAATATCCCTAAATGATCATAAATCATTAACTTGGGCTGACGAAACATTAACGGCCCAGATTGAGGCACTTACGGTTACATCTTTGGTAATTTCAATTTTAAGTTTTAGATTCGAAAAATAAAATTATTCCGCAATAAAGATTTGATCTTTTAATTATATTATGGGGTACAGAAATAATATTTAACCAAATGGGAAAAATATGCAATTACAATTGAAATAATTAAGTCAACCAAAATAGAACTAAGATATTGATTTTCTCATTTAATCCCGTAAAGTAAAATGTTTTCACTTTTTGTCTTTAAGAAATAACATCATTTTTAAATTTAAATGATTAAAGTAAATAGATTATCAAATTTTGAGTCAACGGATGTTATGAATTTAGATTTAATGTTTCTCAATGTGATCGCTATATTCATTACGGGTAATAATGAAAAGAAAAATATATCATTAAATTGTTTTAAAAGTCAAATAAAAATATTTTATGGGTGAGTATAACTCATTTGATAATTACAAAGGCTAGTACGAACGAAAATGATAGTCTCATTTTTTTTGTGATTAACTTAAATAAACTTTAATGGAAGGTTATGAAAATAATATTTTTTTAGTGAAATTTTAAAATTTATATTAAGATGCTATTAAAAATATGAGCAATAAAAACTTTCAGAATTTATTAGTATACTTAGGTTTCTCAATTTTTCTATTAAAATTTAATCAAATTAATCACTAAAAATTAAGACGAGAAACTACTTAATCTGTTTCTAATAAAAAGAAAAGATGGTCAAACTAGCCTTTATTTAATTTTTCTGCGTAAATAAGGTTTGACTATTTATTTACTACAAAAGTTACTGATAATTAGGGAAGTTTATTCTTACATTTAATAGAAGTCTTAAAAAGGAAATTTTGTTGACTGAGAATATGTTAAACTAAAATCCAGTATTAACTTTTCAGCATATAGATAACTAGTACATACCCGTATTCAAGGCCACATGAGATTTTTTTTTTATATATATAAAAAAAAAAGAGCAAGTATGTCGCAGGACATTTTGTTGACTGAGAATATGTTAAACTAAAATCCAGTATTAACTTTTCAGCATATAGATAACTAGTACATGCCCGTATCCAAGGCCACGTGAGATTTTTTTTTTTTTTATATAAAAAAAAGGGCAAGTATGTCGCACGACATACTAAGTTGTGAGGGCAAAATGAGAAAAGAGAAAAAATAGTGAGGACAAAATGAGAATTTTCGCGAATGCTACTGTTCATACAACTGTTCACAAGGCAGGCCTCATTTATACTATAGATTTGACCCCTTTAAATGATAAAAGTTCAAAGATTTGTATGTTACATAATTTTGGGTCAAGACCTATAAAAAAATTATCGAATAAATTATTACTTCCTCCGTCCTTGAAAGATTGTCCCATTTGTCATTTTGACTTGTCCCAAAAAGTATGTTCCATTTCTAAACTTAGACATAAATGTTAGTGCAAATCTACTAAGGTATAAGAAGGTGAAGCACTTTCTTAATAATTGTAAAATGTACAACAGGACAATCTTTTAAAAACAGAGGAAGTATTAATAATAAGATGATTTGGATTTATTATACAAGTTATACTATTTAATATAGATTTAACATATTGATATTTTTAACCATCGTATTTTGTTTAAACTTTGATTTTATTTTATTTTTTTTGTTTTGAAATAATTTAAACTTTGGTTTTAACCATCGATTGATGTTTTTTTAAACCTATTTATTTTAGATATGCCCTCAATATCCTAAAAATAGTGAAAATTGAGATTTTTTTAATCAATATTAATCATCATAATTTTAGGCTTTTGGGGGAAAATGAATGTTTATCTAAACTACAATGGTTCAAACTAAAAAAAGAAAGTTAAAATCGAAACATAAACAAAATAACCAAGTCGAAAATGTCGATTGGCCTAGATAAAATATACTCCCTCCGTCCCGCTGATAACTTCACTTTTTGCCATTTTGGGTGTCCCATTGAAAGCTTCACCTTTCCTTTTTTGGCAAAGGAATCTTTACTATTCCCTCCACTCATTCTCTCTCCTACATTATTTTAATACTCACAACACCATTATAATTTACTATTCCCTCCACTCATTCTCTCTCCTATTTTCAAATTACACTCACAACATTTTCTCCACCTTAATTTGCGCGTCGGAGCCAAAATGATGAAGTAATAAGCGGGACGGAGGGAGTATTATTTTTTCTAAGATTAAATTTTCTCAATCCAAGTTATGTGTCATTAGTAATTCGATAAATCATGTATATATAAGTCTATTTTATCTCCCAAATGGTAATTTTAGAATGAAAAAATAATCTATTTTTCTTGTTATCAAGAAGTAAACTACAAATGGGTAGTTGGATATTCTTTAATGCTTTTTTTTACACAAATAGTTTTCATTTCAATAATTTAAAGTTTAATAAAAAAATTAAAAATTATTATTTATACATCATTATTATTTGAATATGAATCTCTATCTTGACCGGATCTAGGAATAATATTATATACTCCCTCCGTCCCAATAAAAGCTTCACCAATTACTCAAAAGGGCGTCCCGTTAGAAGTTTCACCTTTCCTTTTTTGGACATAAAATATTATTATTTCCTCCACTCATTCTCTCTCCTACATTATTTTAATACTCACAACACCATTATAATTTATTATTCTCTCCACTAATTCTCTCTCCTATTTTCAAATTACACTCACAACATTTTTTTTCCCTCCCATTACCATAATTCCCGTGCCCAAGGAAAATGGTGAAGCAATTGGTGGGACGGAGGGAGTATTTTACTTTATATATTTTGTGTTTTTTTTTCTCATATTTTTGTTAAAATCAAACATCATTTTTTCTGTTTTTTTATTTCAAAAACTTTCTCTTTTTTCTAACATTGTTGTTAAATTAGACATAAATAAATTTACGAAAATATATGAATCTATTTTTTTTTTCTTTTTGTTTAGAAAGAAATATAAATGAATTTTAAAAAGGTGTTTGCATGAGAGACGACAGACGAGTCGCAAACATGCCTGGTCCGCGTAGCCATGCCAGCTGTGCGGCCATGGATTCCGTGATTGCGTCCACAGTGGACCATCTCGTGGACCCCACCCCTCATATATAAACACACACTCTCTCACGCACTTACAAACTCCACCCTTTTACCTCCATTTTCATCATCTTCTTCTTCAATCTTCTTCACTCCATTCTAGAGAGAGAAAATTTCATAAATGAAGAAACGGAACAAAATTATTTTCTATTTAATTTAATGTAAAAAAAACTAATTTCAATCTGATTCCTCACTTTCTCGAAAAAAAATCTTATTTTTCCTGCTGATTTTCCGATAAATCAATGGCGAAAACGGGGGTTTTCGAGGTAGATCGGACGGCGGGCTTAGCGAAGGCGACAGAGTTGAAGAAGGAATTGCAGAGATTGGTGAAATCGATTGTTGAAGAAGACAGTAGTGCGGACGAATCAATCGATCGAGCGACTCAAACGCTGTGTGCATTGAAGGATTTGAAAGAAGGGAAGCAGCGATCAGTGTCCAATATGAAACGAAACGACTCCAAAGTGGTGCCGTTTCCTCAAGAATTTCGTTGTCCTCTTTCTAAAGAGCTTATGAGGGATCCTGTTATTGTGGCTACTGGTCAGGTGAGTGTTAATTAATTTTCTCTCACTATTTAGGGTTAGTTTAATTTGATGCCTAATTTGTTTGATATAATTCGACTGTCTGGTTGGTTTGGGTAGCCTGAATCTATTTTCTTTAGATGAATGATGACATTAAATAGTGGAAATGACTTTGAATTTGATGTGTTGGTGGAAAGGATGTTTTTATTTTATGTCAAATTTCAATTCGAGATTGGTATTCTTTGTTTATAATTACTTTTCATTTGTTTATTTTGTTTCTTTGAAAGTTTGTTGTTGATGATTTTTTTACTCCAATTCTCAGATAATCGAGTAAACTACCTATTTATGTAGAAAGGCTTTGTTTTATAAGTATTTTTGTTTAATTTTTGTTCATTTTTCCATATATTGCTATATGGATGTATGGTACTCTGTTTCTTGAATTTCGGTTTGAATGGTCTATTCAAGCGGAGTTTCTTGAGTCTCTAATATTGATATTGATCTTTTGATATGGGAATTGCAGACGTATGATAGGCCTTTTATTCAGAAATGGTTAAAAGGGGGAAACAGGACATGTCCTCAAACACAACAAGTTCTTTCCCACACCATTCTTACTCCAAATCACTTAATTCAAGATATGATATTACAATGGTGCAAGAATAATGGAGTACAATGTCTGAATCCTCTGCAGTACTCTGATGAGGAAGGACTCACAGAAGCCGATAGAGACCTGTTCTTTTCCCTTATTGACAAGATGTCTTCATCACTTCCGGAGCAAAAAGAAGCTGCAAGAACGTTGCGATCATTGACTAAGAGAATGCCTTCTTTCCGTGCATTATTTGGTGAATCTGACAATGCCATACAACAATTGCTAAATCCGTTGTCTAAGAACATGTCCCTAAATGAGATCCAGCCTGATCTCCAAGAAGATTTGATAACAACAGTTTTGAATCTTTCAATTCATGATAATAACAAGAAGCTTGTTGCGGAAACACCAATGGTTATGCCACTTCTTTTGGAAGCAATAAGGTCGGGGACAATTCAAACCAGGAGCAATGCAGCTGCAACCCTTTTTACATTGTCTGCCCTCGACTCTAATAAAGCACTTATCGGAAAAGCGGGTGCACTAAAGCCCCTCATTGACCTCTTAGATGAGGGTAACCCTCTAGCTATGAAGGATGTAGCTTCTGCAATATTTAACTTGTGTATCATCCACGAAAACAAGGCTAGAGCAGTGAGAGAAGGGGCAGTGAGAGTAATTTTGAAGAAAATTGAAAACAGGGTTCATGTCGATGAGTTATTGGCTATACTTGCAATGCTTTCAACCAATCAACATGCTGTTGAAGAAATGGGAGATCTTGGAGCCGTTTCATGTTTGCTCAGTTTAATAAGGGAGAGTTCTTGTGCTCGAAATAAGGAAAATTGTATTGCAGTTCTCCATACTATCTGTTACAACGATCGGACTAAGTGGAAGGAGATGAGGGAAGAAGAGAATATGCATGGCACATTGTCGCAGCTTGCTCAAAGTGGCACTTCCAGGGCTAAGCGAAAAGCTAGTGGCATTCTTGAAAGACTCAACAGGGCTGTCAATCTTACCCACACTGCATGAGCATGGTGCAATTCTCCTGCCACAAAATCTGTAAATTCTCCATCTAGAGCTTTCTTATCTCTATTATTACAATTTTCAGCTTCCCATTTGTATATTCCTGTGTCTTCACCAAACTTTCCGTCTCAGGTTTGAGTTTATAATTACTGTGAATAATTATGCCGGAATCTATCTTTTATTAGAGTTTATCTACTTTCTCTCTTTTATCACCTAATAAATTATGCATATGAGTTACTTAGTATAATAATACGTCAACTATTCTTTGAGGTACTGTAATGGTATTTAAATAAAATTAAAGAAAATCCCACCTTCAGGGCACTAATCTTCGAAGATTTACTTGATTATTTTTCTGTCAATTAAATATGCACATGGGTTCTGGTTAGTTAGCTTGAACTTCACTTGAGAGAGCAATTGCTGTATTTCTATTATCAGACTGCATCTATAAGCAATAATTTTCTATTTCCTGTTTTATCCCATGATTCCATAAGTTAGTGGTTGTCAGATTTATCCCTTAAGCCTGTGTGCATTATTTTATACTTTTAAGGCCTCAATGCAGCATGTACAAGATTTTGGGTATGACATCTCTGTTGGCATTTGTTCATTGATCAAAAACTTAAGTTACCACCGGGATTTTGTGATCAAAATTTATATCCATTCTTGTTATGCTATACATTATTATTGTTTTTTTTTTGTTTTTTTTTTGAAAAGTCCATATTTCACATGGTTTGTTCATGGGTAGATATTTGAATTTTAACTTGAAATTTTGGATTATACCAACTTATTACGGAACTTTAGATTATGTCCTCAGCTTTCGAGCCTTTGAGAATAAAGCCAAAAAAGAATTGTTTGTTACCACTTTTGAATAACTGATGGACCGGATGGATAATTGTGAGGATTGAATGAATGAATGGATTAGGTTGGAATCACAATGGAAAGAATGTGCCCATATTGAATGGTGTTGTACAATAGTAGTGTGATTTCTGGGTATTTCTGTGGTCCATCCAAAATGACATCCCATCCCTTTTTGGTTCAAAGTCTCCCATTGAAACCATTTAATACCACGAAAGTCCCTTTATACTGTCAACACCATGGTACTACTTGCTTTCAATTTTTGGGTTGTCGGCACAAGGGTTTAGTTTTACAATGCTGTCTTTATTATTGTCTTCAAAATTATTAAGTAGTCCTATTTATCGTTATTATTATGTTAAGCTAGTCCACTTAGCTAAGTGGATTACCTTAATTTACTATAGAGTTCTTTAAATGTATCTCTACCATGTTTGTAGGAGTTAATCCATTGCATATCTCTGACGTGTTTGGACATATTTCACAGCCCCTTGAGGGTTGATTTCATCTCACCGCCACTTATGTCAACTTTACGTAAACTAAATGACTATTTTATCCCTAAATGACCTCGCTATAAAGTCCAATAGCAAGATTAATTTTTAGAAATTTAGGGGTAAAATAGTCGTTAAATTTACGTGAAGTTGACAGTAGAGGCAGTGAGATGAAACCAAGCTTCCAAGTGAAATTTATTCAAACTTGCAATGGAATTAATCCTGTGTCAGTTTGTAGAGATGAAGAGAGGGTTGTGGTTGGTAGGGCTTTGGGGCCATTGTTGCCATCAATCAACCAGATGACACAGCTTTTTTTTATTGTTAAGGTGTCTGATATTTATGGTTGGGAATTTAATTGAATAATATTTTGTCAGAATAAAATACTTTTTTTATTTATTTTTCTAATTAATTGCAATTGTTGAATGTGGTCCTTGTTCTTCATAAAAATGGAAGGGATTTAATGAACAAGGCAGCATGAGGTTGTAAACTTGATATTGACTGTGGCTAGTAGTAATTGTCCAAAGGCAACTTTAAAAGGGTAAAAATAATATCTCTTCTGACCATTTCCATGTTCTTATTTATTTTTTGTATTAAAGGGGTAGTGTTTGGTCATTTGTGTTGTTAGTGGGGAATGAGTAAGTAATTACTTTAATATATTTTATCCGTATCAAAATAATCTTTCCACTTTTATAGTTTTTACTACAAATGGATTTTAAGCAATAATTTTAATTTATTTAATTATCATAATAAAATTGTAAAACTTGTTATTGATGTATCAATTTCAAGTTTTAGATTTACATTAATATAATTAAATCAATGTATAATTATTGCTAACAGTTTCTTCGTAGTAACGAGAAAGAAAAAAAAAAGATATCATTTTGTTGTGAGGGAGGGAGTATCTTTTTTTTATTTTTTTATGTTTGTCAGTTGTCTTGTTGATATTACCCTTTTGGTTTTGTCAGTTGATGCATGGATATGGGATTATAAGTAAAAGCATGAAAATCTTGATGCAGTGTCATATATTCGAGGATTTTGGCATCTTGTATTTGAGTGATTCTCTTTTGCACTTCCAAAGTTGAGGATGAGTATTTAGATAATTGCATAGGATCCTTTAAATGACATCATGTATTATTAGTTTAATCCTTAGATAGATATGCCTTTATATGGGATTGAGTGAAATTTGGGGAGTGTGTGATCAACATTTTGACACATAAGTTGGATTTAATCTTTCACAATTTCTTTTTAATAACTCGTGTTAGTTAGTATGAGGGCAGGGTGAAACGACAATTCTATAATTAAGAAATTATTGAATAGATCGGGAGCTTATGGGAACTGACTACCTTGTCTTGTAGTTTGGATGCAGCGGTTATGATGTTTGATGGTGAGAGTAATAGGTGTCAAATCTGGATTGGATGAATCCGTAATTCGATTGCATATACTTTTAACAAATGCACGATCTTGATAGGAGAAATAGGTGTCAAAAGACCATTTTATCCTTATAATATAATTTGATGGATTGGCCGCCAAACTGGCCATGAAGTCCAAACTAACTTATTCAATTACTTAGAATCCGTGAATTATTAGGTTCACATACAAAGCTTGTTCTAATTAATTCCATTTTGCTACGTTTCCCCGTAAGTGCACCAAATTACTTTTTATATTAGAAATACGACATTTATTATGAGATGAAAATGAAAAATATGATATTACGAAATATTTTCTTGTTTTTTTAGATTCCTTGTAAAATATATTGGCCATTAGGAAAGAGACATGAGGGAAAGTTGAGAGCCTTGCTATGTTATCCTTAAGTTTAGTTGAATTTCCACTGACCTTCATTTGTCTACTTTATTGAAAACTGAAAATGACTATTTTACCTTTAAATAAATAGTTGAAGTGACTAATTTAGTATTTCAACTTTCCATTAATTTAGTATATGAAATCATTAAGCAGGGTAAAATTGGTACAATGTTTTGTCACGTACTTTCTCCTCCGTTCCATTAAAAACTTACTTATTTTAGAAACTGAGGAAGTGATATCTAGTTGTTGTGGCTACGTATGTCGCGCGACAAACCAAGCCCCGTTTCTCCATACGCGACGGAGAAACGCGTTTCTCCCCAGATTTTGTGATTTTCTTTTGGTCTGTCTCAGTCTCAACTTAAATTGGACTATCCAAAATAGCAAATAATCTTAACTATTGATCTCACTCATTCTCTAATCTACTTTATTTTTATACTAACAAAACCAATCAAATTACCATTCCTCCACTCATTCTCTCTTTTACTTTAATTTTTATATTAACAATTCCTCTCCCTTACCTCACTTTTTCTTAAATCATCGTGCTCAAAAAGCCAAGTCATTCATTTTAAGGTGAGACGAGGAAGAGGAAATATGTGGTAAGTAAAACGAAGGGTTGTTTACTTAAGAGGGAAAGCAAGTATTGATGAGTGTACTTAATTTGATTAACAATTACGCAAAGAAACCATTAATCAAGTAAATATTCCGCCACATTTTTGGACAGAAAACACTTTTTGTGTGAGTAATATGCAAAAGAAAAAAGAAACTAGGGAATGACTTAAGTAGGGGAGGAGATTGTGTTTGCTTAAGGAAAGATAAAAAGGTCATACCATATGAACCATATTTGGTCGTTTGAGTTATTTTAGTTCTCTGCTCAATTTAGTAAAGGTTGGAAACCTGGTCAGATTTCAAGGAATTATGTATTCTATGAAATAGGAAATTATCAGAGGTACAACTAGAGCTCTTTTTTTTTGTTGTTTGATTATCACAAATTTGCCTGTAAATTACAACTTGAAATTGAAGAGTTTATTACCAACAATGCCTAGAAATACTAGGTGTTACAGTGTGTGGATACGAGTGGTTTAGACTAAAGAAAATTAAAAAATGAAGTGTTTATCGGAGATGAAATCACTTTGCTAAGGAGAAATTTGACGGAAGGTTATGGTTGGCTCAATTGCTCCCGGTGCTAATAATGGATTTGAGTTTTATACTATCAAACTGCACAACAATCTGATTGCTCAATAGTGCAGATCTCATCTCTAACAACGTAATGTCCTAGTTGGTAGGATGGCGGGTTTAAGAAAAAATTATTCTTAATAAATGTCCTTAATAAGAATAAGAACATTTCAACGAAAAGTTGATGAAATTAAAATTTGTTTTGTTGAATGAGGATATTTGAATATACTATTTATTTATTTATTTCTGTAGAGTATTTCAGGCGCAAAATGACAAACTTTAAAGACCCCAAACATGTGGGAGGCTGGCACCAATCGAAATGGAACGTAGACAATTGATGTCAACTTGTAGCATAAAAGAGACAACAGCATGGGATTTATGGGCTGGGCACCCTCAGCCTGCTTTTTTCATGCCACCTTAATTTTTTCTGCTAGGGTCTACCATGTGTAACTTGCTTCACTGATTGAACACAAAAACCATCCAAATATTGACACCTTTCCCCTTCTTTTATGTCCCTTCTTCACAACATATGATTCAATCATCTCAAAATAAATGCATCAAAATCAAGTTCAATGAAAATGCGTGGAATACAGAGAATGATCGGACCCACATGGGCACAGTTTAGCTCATTAACAACCCCAAATGTTTTCCCTCAAGGAAACCCACAGCATACATGACAAGGAAAACCCGGGGCTCGTTGACACATGCCAAACCACAATATATGAAGCAAAGCTCACATTCACTGTACTGCAACAAATATAAGGTTTTCATCAACCCAATCTCAATTAATAGCGAGGTTTGCTACAACACTGTACATAATACTTGACACTTTCTAAGTGGTAGAATGGGAATTCAGTACGTAGATTAGTACTCTCTCCGTCCGTCCCAAAATGAATGTCCAAAGAAATTCAAATTTACTCTTGATCAAGAGCAAATTTAAAAACTTTTTGGACATATATATCGGGACAAAAGTAGTATATAATTATACAATTGGGCAACAAGTCTAGTACAACCGGACATGATATTCAACACGCCTAACTATATAGGACTTCATATTGAGTCCAACGGCAACAATTTGTCAGTCCATCCTGTAAGCCCAACCATGCTTTTCTAAATAGGCTCGTACTGCCTCTTTTATTGCCAAATTTGGCACCAGCCGGTTCGGATAAAGAGGTTCTCGCGTAATTGGGTCGAAATATCCAACCTATGTTTCAGTTTGAGAATCCATAAGTTTATCTATTTGAGTTATACTCCCTCTATCCTAAAATAAATATCTCACCTTGATTGATAAATATTTAATGAATTTCATGAAAATTATTAGATTTTAGTAACTTTTTGGACAAAGTACAATTAAGTTGACCAAAAAATCAAGATGCGACATTTATTATGGAACGGGTGGAGTAACTTAAAGAATCAAAAGGATGCATGGTATGTGTACCTTCTCGAGATGTTCAAGAATAGTAGCTCTCTCGTATGTTACACCACTTGGAGTAATTACAGGATCACGGAATATATCGAGCGTGATATTGCAACACAGGTAGTCCGGTATCTGAAATTATTAGTCATGGTCGGGAGGAATAAGATGCATTCAGTTAATAAAGGAGAAAAAAAATTGCCAATATTAGTGGGTGCCAGATGCTCACCTCTGTGGGTGTATCATCTTCTGCCGCTCGTTCGAACACTTGACTTAGGGCTTGTAATTGTTTGGAACTTGAATCAGTAATTTCATTTGCAAAACCTTCAGTTTCAGGAATATCATACTGATTCTTTTCTTTAAGAGCCGTCTCACAAGCTTCCCTGTGGCATAAGCAGAGGAGACCAAAGTTAATGAATAAACCACAAGGCAAAATGAACACACCAGAACAGGAAAATCCCCATGATTCGTGACCTAATGTAAAAAGAGTGTACATACTTTAGGTCTTGCAATTCCCATGATCGATTAGAAGATTCGCACTCCCATTCGAGATGTTTAGCTTTTGAAAGCTCCTCCCATATCTCCTCTACCATATAACTATTTGGATGTGCACCTCTTCCGAGATCCAGAGCCTGAAAAGAAGTTGTTAGATCTGAAAGCAGTGAAGATCAAGAATATGCTCGCTCTGTCCCCAACAAGAAAATTGTACTAATTTGAAAGGTAAACATTCTAAAAGTCTATGTTTAATTTTATCTATCTGCCTTGAATTGTGGTAAAAAATTGTACTTACTCCCTCCATCCCTAAATGAAAGTCCATTTTCAAGAAATTTTTGCCCCAAAATGAATGTCAATTTTGGAAAAAACTTTGTCCCTAGATATTTGTTTACCAAAACAAAAATCACTAGTTATTCTATACTTGCAAAACTAAATCTTTAGAAAGTGGATAACAAGAGTATTAATGCATCTTTGTCATTAATTTATATAAAGAGTGAATGTCCCTCAAAATGAAATTTGGACATTCATTTTGGGGACGGAGGGAGTACTATATTTTCTTACGAGACACTGTATGATTTGGGACAAACTCAAAAGGGAAGTCAGATTCTATTTTGTGGACAAAAGGAGTGCTGTTCCAAGAAATTGGCTTCTAGCTAGACTTTGCCGTTTAACGACAGATAATCTTAAAGAGACACAATTTCACCTTAGATGCAAGATGCCTCTAAGTCCGCCCATCCAAGGCTTAATTCAGAGGAGAAGAAAGAAGAATATCCTAGAACTGTTTAGGATATTAACAAACTCGGGAATGTTTCACAAAAAACACAGGAAACCATTTACCAAACAAACATAAATTCTTCTTGCTTTCAAGATCCCAAGGAAATAGCAATTGCAAGTCTTCAGATCTCTTTAAACGTGATAATAGTATTTTCTTCTCCACTCATTTTCCTGAGATGTTCATCCCAACTCCCATAATCCTATGATTACCGAAATTCCATCACAGCCCTCTTCCTGATTGGGGGTGAAAGTACAAGAAATCATCTGAGAAATTAAGGTATATACAAGAAGGCATTTCACCCTCACACTAGACTCCATACCCATTGACAGGGACTTTTGCAGTGATATTGCAAAATGTATAAGCATGTAAGAGTAACGTGGCCTACGGATATAATCACATAGCTGCATTAAAAATTAAAGATGATTCAAAACCATCAAGTGTTCATACCCTTTCCAAAAAATTTATCCCTTGAGCATATTCTTCCCGCTTCAACAATGCACGCCCAAGCATATAATGAGCCTGCATTTGGTAAAAGCAGCTATATTGTCAGCCACCAAATTTCATAGAGAAACGAGAGAAAACAATAAATGTGGAATTATTCTCTACCAAGTAAACAGAAGGATATACCTTGCTGCATACTTACATACCAATGTAAGCACCTTCGTAAAATAAAATTTGGCTCAATGTAACAAGACTAAAGAAGACAATGCACATGATGCCAAACATGTCTGGCTCTATTGGATACATTTAGTCTTGTGCGTATGGCTAAATCTACATGTGCACCATATTAGTCGAGGAAGACCCAATATCGGTAAACCTTACCACTATGCATTGTTCTTTTTAAACACCTTTTATGATATGTTAAACTTTCACTGCTAACATAGTTTGAACAAAGAATGAAGGGAACCAAGAGATCAAGTGTATATGATAATGATTTTCTATGTAACAATCTCTCAAAACCCCCTAATGAAATGCTAATCTTTCATTTGTAATTTAGCCAAAAGTACAACCAAGATAACACATCTTCTGGAATGTAGTGTGTATTACCAATACAGATTCTAAAGAACTGATGTTTGACGCCCATAATATGCTGGAGCAGCTGGACAAGTAAGTATTTACAGGGCACCATTTCCCATCAAATTAGGTATTACATTTCTGTTGACTCCCCTAAAAGTACCTCAAAATATGACAACTTATCCACAGCGGGAGAAAGATAAAGCTAATTTGTTAACTTCTCCCATGACAAGATGATTATTCAGTGAACAAACAAAAGGTCAGAACATAAAAGCAGCATATTGGCCTGACAAAGCAAAAAATTGTCAACGCGCATCCACAACAACAACTAAAAAGTGTCAATTATATTTCGATTTCGAAAACAAAATCAATAAGGCAATCATCAGCGAGACAAACATTAAGCCAAACAAAAGAAAAATGCATTATTAGGATGGTCTAGGAAAGACTTGAAGCATATTCCAAATTCCAAATTCTTAATCAAATCTTAAAGAGTTGCAAAAGTGTATGCAAGTCTAGATCTGATAAAAGTAACAAAAAATGTTATAACTATGGGGAAACAGGTTATTATCGGAAAGAATGTCCTAATCCTAAAAAAAGGTCATGATCTGCAAATTGACTGTAATTTTTGCTTCTGGTGAAAGAGATCATGTTGTTTTCATGGTCACTGAAACTGTGGTGAATTATGTTCATTATGTGAAAAAGAATGGTTTTTAGATTCTGCATGCACGTTTCACATGACACCTGATAAAAATATGTTTCATACATATACTGAAATGAAAACTGGATCTATTTCTTTAGCTAATGATAAAAAGTGACAAATTGCTGATTTTGGAGACGTTTGTTTCAAATTTGATTTTGGGTTTTGCTTAACTCTAAAAGATGTTCAACATATGTCTGATTTAGCTAACAATCTCATATCATGTGCATCGTTGGAAAACAATGGTTTTGAGGGTAAATGGGGTAATGGGTGTATGAAAATCTTAAAGGGATCTTTATTAATTTTCAAATCTGAAAAGATTAGAAACTTGTATGTTTGTACTGTTGAATCTATGTATGATTATGCTAATATGGCTAAGGAATATAAAACTGATTTATGGCATAAACAACTAGCACACATCAGTGGTAAAGGCTTAGACATCTTAAACAAAAATGGTGTTTTGGTAAAGATAAAGTGTTTCTGTGCCTTTCTGTGAATCTTGTATGATGGGTAAACAACATAAAGTGTCTTTCCTAATTCCCCCAACCTCAATCATTCCACTAGTAAAGAAATTCTTGAGTATTTGCATGCTAATGTGTGGGACCCTGCTAGTGAGGCCAATCAAGGTGGTAATAGATATTTCTTATCCATTATAATTGATGATTTTTCGATAAAAACTTGGGTGTTTTTAATGAAACACAAATCTGATGTTTTTGATAATTTCAAAACTTGAAAAGTCATGATAAAAAATCAA
>JAFEMH010007867.1:0-72917 GCA_022495995.1 Adenophora triphylla var. japonica
TGAGGATTGAGATGCCTCCTCCCTCCCGTATTTCCAGTAGACGCGGCGACTGGGGATAGGCTCGGCTAGCGAAAGGGAAGCAAAGAGGCTGACTCGGCTCGGAGGAGGCGGCTCGGCGACGGGGGCTAGGCGTAGGTCGCCCTCGAGGAGAAAGGTCAATGTCCCGTCGGGAAAGGAGAGAGGTGACACCCATGAATGAAAGACGGCGGACCCTCTCTAGAAGGGAGCCGCGGGGAGGAGAGACAAAAGTCTAATTCTGTCTCCCATCAGAAGCGACCTGGATGCTAGGGAGCTTCTCAATTTGAAAGAAGGTTGGATAACATGGAGGCGGATAGGAAGGAGGCCGATGGGAAGGTTAAACGAAATTACGGTACTCTTCGGCCTTTGTCCCGGGATTTGCTCGACGAGGCCTCTCGTTGGTTTCAAATTGCCGCGTTAGACAAGTATTCGGGCGCGACCCAGTGCCTTGAATCATATGCGGCATTTGAGGCCACAATGTGCTTGGTCTCCTCGAGGATGACATGTGCGAGACATTAACCAGCGCCTTCCACGGGTGCGGCAAGTAACTTGGTTTCGTGGCACGACTACTTGTATCACCTCGTAGGAGTATATGAGGAAAAATTCTTGGACAGATTCTCTAGTGGGGCTCGTAAGAAGACGTGCGACCTAAACAATATGACTCGGGGTAAGACAAAAGTACCATGAGTTATTTCACGCGGTTTAAGGAGTTGAGGTCGACCGGATCGAGGAAGACCTCACGAGATAGGGAGGTCGTCAACTTTGTTTCGAAATGGAGTGTCCTCTCTGATTTGGACTACGAGCTCCGAGGTTAGGAGCGACCGAGGAAGGAAGCTATTTGAGAGGGCCTATGATGTGGCCGTGGGTGAGGAGAGAAATGAAAGAAAGAAAGAAAAGGGCTCAAGCATTCCCAGAAGGCGGTGAGTCGACGAAAGGGGACACGGTGAAAAACAATGATAATAAGGGGAAAAACGAGCTAGGGCGACGCAAAGAGTCCTGCTCCCCTTTCCTAGTTGTCCACTGAAAACTTCACCCCACTCACGGTGAGTCGGATGAGATTATGAACACGGTCGACCTAGGTCCTCCAGCCCCAATGAATACTCAAAATAAATTCAGAAGGGACAATGTTCGGTACACTGTGAGTACCACAAGGACATTGGGCATACCACGGAAGAGTGTATCAGTCTAAAGAGGATCATCCAGAAGTGGGTGAATGAAGGAAGGTTGGATAGGTTTATAAAGGGGAGATCGTCTATTTGGTGGAGATCGACACCCTGAGGTGTGCCAGAGCGGAAACAACCTAGGTTGACTTTGGGAGTGATTACTGAGGAGATGAGCAACACTGCCCTTAAACACAAAAAATTTCAGTTAAGTAAAGCTTCCTATGTGCCACCTAGGAGATGTGTTAAAGATGAGGTGATCAGTTTCTATCCCTATGAGCGCTACCAACATGGTACATAAGGAACAAATTTTGGTGATTTCGGGGTTGATCGATGGCGCACGTCAAGTAGAATATTGGTCGGCACGGGGGCTGAAGATATTCTCTACTACAAAACCTTCTTGGACATGGGGCGACGGATGCTAGGTTGTCACCTTACGCATGTCGGCGGAGGTTTCACCAATCACGGGGTTGATGCCCGAGGACGGATCAGGCGGAGGTCGACATTGGACACCCTTTGAGGATAGTGGCGAGTAACATTTATAGTAATTGACGTTATAAGTGATTACCATGCTATCTTGGGTATCCACTGGCGAGGTCGCTCAGGGATGGTGCCTTGATCCCCCGCTGAGGGTCAAATTCCCCAATCTTTGGGAGTGGGAGTGCGTTCGAGCACGGCTAGGGAGTACCTGGATCATGTGATGCGGTCCAAGAAAAAGAGGGAGTTGGAGATTGATACTCCATAAGCGAGCTGGAAGTTCTTTAAATCTGTCACCACTACTTCCAGACTATCTACGATTAGGTGTGTAGAAGAGGTGACCTATCCCTCACATGACCACGTCATGACTTAGGCGACACGTCCCTCTGAAAACACTTGGGTCACAACAGATTTAGTTTTGGTCGACCAGATCATCATAGGCGACCTATGTCTCCCAGTCAACCAAAACTCAAGGGCCTCCAACGAGGAAATAGCTGCCTAGCTAGATGACATGATTGAAGTTGAGGCTACACACTTGGGAGCTGAGGAAAGGAGAAGGGTCAGAAAGATCATTATTGAGACTCTACAGTTCAGAGATTGCCTAGAACTGGAACCTGTCGATGAGCTAGAAGAAATAGAAGCTAATCCCTCCTACCCCAACAAAAAAATCCGAATAGGGAGACAACTGTCACCAGAAGAAAGGGTGGACATAATTGACCTGTTGAAGGAAAGCACAGAAGTCTTTGCCTGGAAAGTAGAAGATATGAGGGGCATCAAGGAAGAGGTCGCAGTGCATCGTTTGGAGAGTCGGCCCCACCATCAAATTCAAAAGCGAAAAGCTACGAATTTTTGCTACGAGACGAGGAGATGGCCGTCAAGCAAGAGGTAAACAAACTCCTTAGTGCGGGTATAATCGAAGGAGGCGTCCTACACTACTTGGTGCAAGCGTAGTGATGGTCGAAAGGCCAACGGAAAGTGGAGGATGTGTGTCGACTTCGCCGACCTGAATGTAGCTTGCCCCGAAAGATGGCTACCTACTTCCGGATTGACAAGTTGGTTAACTCGATAGTGGACATGCCACGCTCGGTTTCCTCGATGCTTACTCGGGGTACCATCGAGATCCCGAATGCATGAGGATGACATAGAAAAGATTGCCTTCGAAGTGGAGGGGATATATTGCTACCAAAAGATGCCATTCGAGAACGAAGAATCTTTGGGGCTACCTATCGAAAGGATGGTGAATAAGGTCTTTGCTACTCAGTTGGCCAAAACATGGAGGCCTACATCGACGACATGGTCATCAAAACCAAGGTTGGTCGTCATTGTGGTCGACCTAAGGAAACGTTCGCCCAATCTACGAGCAAATGACATGAAGGCTGAATCTGAGCAAGTGTGTCTTTGGAGTAGCCTACGGCAAGTTTTGGGGTTAATGGTATCTCGGAGGGGTATTGAGGCTAACTGGAAGAAGATCAAAGCTTTGGTAGAGATGCGGGAACAGCGTGCATCGAGGAGGTACGGCGATTGAGCGGAAGGGTTGCGGCTTTGGGTCGCTTCATAGCCAGAGTCGGCGAAAGGTCTCTCCCCTTCTTCAAAACTTTGAGGGGACGAAAAACTTTGAGTGGACGGCCGAATGTTCCTCGTCGTTCCAACAACTTCGAGTACCTCGCCTCTCCCCATTGTTGAGTGGCCGGTCCAAGGAGAAGCTTGTATGTCTATCTATCAGTGGAGATCGAGGCATGTAGCCGCGGTATTGGTCGAGAGGAAAAGGGCTTGAAGCCGAGTATATTATGTGAGCAAGGCTTTATCGGACGTGGAAGGAAAGATACTTAAATCTTTTGAGAAGGTAGCATGCCTTGGTAGTTGCAGCTTCGAGAAGAGTACGGGCTGTTATTCTCAGCTCACTCCATTGTCGTCTTGCAGCCAACACTCCATTGAGAAGATATTGCATAAGCCAGGAAAGTTCGGGTCGGCTGCTCAAAGACTGGTCCATTGAATTGACATAATTTGACATTGAGTACGAGACCTCGAAAAGCTTTGCAAGCTCGGCCTTTGGTGGACTTCTTGGTGAGCTTACGTTCATGAGGAAGATAGCGAAAGAACACCCCGAAGGGAAGCTCGAAGGGAAGGAACAGTCGAGCCGGCGGACCTTTGAGTTTACGATGATTCTTTGGAAGGTTTACTCGAGATGGGTGATAAGAATATAGTGGGTAAGGATTATGTTGATCGACGAGCTGGAAAGGCCTTTGAGGAAGCTTTGAGGTTGAAGTTCCCAAGCCTCAGCAACCGAGCAGTATGAGGCCTTGATTGCATAGCAATTGAATATGCCCGGTAGTTTGGGCGACAAAAATCATCTTTATTGTGACTCCCGAGTTGATCGTGAACAGTCGAGGAGAATACGAAGTGATCGATCCGGTCCTGATCAATGACTGCGAGCTAGTAAAGAAGGCGGTCCAAAACTTAGAATTTTGGGAATCTGAGGTAGGTGCGAAGAGAATTGACCGATCTACTTTCCAAACTGGCTACATCAGATGAGTATCATGGAGAACCAGTCTCATACTTGCAGCATCCAGCATACGAAATAGTGCAGGTTCTATGCTCGGTCTATGACTATAAGTGTTGGATTGACGAGATGAAGGCCTACATCGAAACAGGCGAGCTACCAGCCGACGAGCAAAAGGGAAAAAATGATCAAGAAGAAGTCCCCAAGGTTTTCTATACATGGGGATACGTTATTCAGAAGATCATTCGTAAAACCATTACTGAGGTGTGTTCATCCTACGGAGGTTCCTCAACTCTTGCTCGAAGTGTATAGTGGGGTATGTGGTGGACACTCGGGGGCCAGAACTTTGGCAGACAAGATACTTACATTGGGATACTATTGGCTTCACTTAAGGGAGGATGCATGTGAATTCGTGAAAAAATGTGACAAGTGTCAAAGATATGCCGACCTACCAAAGATCCCAACAGTGAACAAACACTTGTGGTCGCAGCTTAGCCATTCAACATGTGGGGGTAGATTTGATCGGACCATTCCCACCCGCCCGTGGAAATTGTAAGTACGTTATTGTGGCTATAGATTATTTCACCAAGTGGATTGAGGCTAAACCTTTAGCCAAGATAACTGAGGAAAATGCCATCAACTTCATCCACGATTACATTTGGTGTCGCTTTGGGGTGCCACATTCAATTGTATCGGACTACAATTTTCAACGGCTTTTGAAACGGAGATGAATAGGTTGGGGAGTAAAACATTAAGGAAGTCATCGGTCGCATTATCCCAGTAATGAGACGGCGAAGCGGCAAACAAACTTGTCTTATCGCACTAAGTAAGGGCCTCGTGGTCGAGCTGGTAGATGGTTGGACGAACTCCCTTGCTCTTTGGGCGGTCCGCACAACCACTAGGGGCCTACGGGAAAACCCATTCGCCACTTACTTTTGGATCGGAAGCTATGGCACCTGCGAACTACGACTTCCTACGGCTAGGGTGGCTTTGTTTGATCGGAATCGAGAATGACTCCAACGGGTTGCTCGACTTAGACTTGCTAGAAGAGAAACGGGTGGCGCTCAACTTAGGAATGGTAAACTACAAATGTAGAAAATCAAGGGCTATCACGACAAGAAGGTCGAA
This sequence comes from Adenophora triphylla var. japonica, assembly GCA_022495995.1. Classification (NCBI taxonomy): domain Eukaryota; kingdom Viridiplantae; phylum Streptophyta; class Magnoliopsida; order Asterales; family Campanulaceae; genus Adenophora; species Adenophora triphylla. The sequence goes on from JAFEMH010007867.1 coordinate 5,284, forward strand.
GAAGAGGTCGTTCAATGTTGGGGACTATGTGATAAGGAAGATCGAGGTAGCAGGAAGGAAAGTGAATAAAACAAGTTATCTCCTATGCGGGAAGGACCCTACATCGTAACTTCCGAATTGTTAAGGAAGGGACCTACATGATTGGCACATCCAGGTGGTGACGAGGCTAAAACATCCTTGGCATGCTTAGCCATTGTAGCTATCATATTATTTACGACATTAAAGCGTCACATATGTAACACGATCTACTTCTAACACAAATCCTTTCCTAAAATTGGAAAGGGTAGGAGTGTAAACGTAGTTGATTCCGTCAATTAAATGCCAAAGAACGGTTTCGAGAGACGATGTCCAATTACCGCTGTAATCATATAATCATTATGGTGCCTTAACACATCCAACCGTCAAAAAAAAGTCGATGAGTGAAGAGATCGCCACGTCAACTTCGGGATCGACCATCCAATAATGTCGTACTCATTAATCATTGGTATAACGTCGACCATCCAACGACGAGCTATGTAAGGCTCCATGAATTTTTTCATAACTTCACTGGAATTCGGCGAAGTCAACTACACAGAAGTTGGGGCTGCCATTTGGCGAGCGAAATAAATATGACGGACTGTGCCCAATAAATGAAGCCCAACATTTCGGCCACCATTACTCTATTATTGAACGGTGTAGCCCAATTGCTAAATTGCCAGCGACCCGATATCGATCACCGACCTAGCTCATTTGTCCAGGCCCTGGTGGTCCCGACCTAGCTTCGTTCGTCATACGATCATATACTTCGCAATTATTATCAAGCCAAATACAAAGTCAGTCGCGCTTGGCTGTTCGACCTCGACCTACCGTCACGTGCGCCAACCCACGTCAGTTATTTGTAACTCCTCTTACTTTCTCGGAGTTAATTACGCCGACATTATTCCCGTGATTCTAGGGATTCAACACGATCTTACATCAACACTATAAATACCTACCAACTTCCAACGTTCAAAGATAATGTCTTATTTGCTATTTGAGTATTATTTTATTCAATTCAGTTGATAAGCACAATATACGTTATCTCATCATCACGCCTTGAGGTCTTAGCAGAGGCCAACCCGCTAGTCGTGTGTTCGTGGTTTGAGTCACATTGGTGGAGATCGACCTAATTCTTTGGACTAAGGGCGATGCTGGGCGTTTCTGCATCATCAATGTATATCCTCACGAGTATCATACACATCACAAGAATCATAGGATATCTGGCCAATTTGGGTTGGCTTTTGGCAAGATCCGACAACTAATTCTACCATTTTTTTAAAAAAAGTCTACATGAAAACCCAGTGCATTTGATCTCCTCAATTGCATGTGTATGTAACATTGGCTCTTATGCTTGAGGGCGAGCCTTGGCGCAGCGGTTAAGTTGCTCCTTTGGTGACCATAAGGTCACGGGTTCAACCTTGGCGGCAGCCTCTTGGCGGTGTCAGGGAAGGCTCTCTAGCGAATGGTTCCCTCTCCCAGCCCCGCTTGGCGGAGCGCTTAAGCAGCACGGGGTTTGCCCAAGCTTATCTCCTGCGGAAGTCGTCATTTTTGTGTTGATTTGCAAGCATCGGCGAAGTGAGCGTTTATAAAGGTCTCTTGAATAGTATTTAAGTTTTCGCGGCATTAGAGGATTTTATTCAGCCGCATGTCCACTTGGTAAATAATACTACCTCCTATCAAGGATAAGTAGTAATTTTAACTTGGCATATAAAGTAAGGAAACCTATTTTACCCTATTAAATAAATAAAAAAGTAGTGGATACAAATACTTCACATATGGGCCCATGGAAAACTTGTGTGATTCTAGAATTTCAAAAATGGAAAGTGATCACTTATTTTGGATAACCCCAAAAGGAATATTGATCACTTTTTTTTTCTAGAGAAAACCATGATTATATGCACATTCATATCAATGTTCACACCAAAACATAACAATGAAGACTAGTACTAAGTACGAAGAAGTTACACAAGTGAATTAACTAGCAAATAATTGTACCAAAATAGTATTCCCTTCTATCTAAGAATACTTTCACTGGACACCCAAATTAAGGGAACTTATTTGACTCGATTAAAATATAAAACTAGTGGATACAAATGCTTCATGTGTGGGGTCTTCAAAAAAACTTTTGGACACAAGTGATTTTAGCATTCCATTAAAAGAAAGTGATCATTTATAGGGTTATCCCTAATGAGAATAGTGATCACTTATTTTGGATCAGAGAATTAATACAAAGTCTTTTTAATTAAATGAAAAAAATATAATTTACCTGAGTAACTAAACAATATGTTTATAAAAATAAGGCATTGGTTGGAGAAGAATTTATTAAAATAAATATTCCAATAGTAAGTATTAAAGTAAATACCAAATAAATAACATAAATAATTCAAAAGTATTAACTATGTGTTATACTTACTTAAAATGATACAATAAACAATACTGAAGTTAATAAAGATAGAATATACTCCCTCCAATCCAAAAGAAGTGATCGCTATTCCGTTTTGGGGTGATCCAAAATTAGTGATCATTTTTCTTTTTTGAAATGCTAGAATCACTTGTGCTCACAAGTTTTTTGGGGGTCATATACATAAAGCATTTGTATTCACTAGTTTTATATTTTGACATAATCAAATAGATTTCCTTAATCCATGTCCAAGTTAAAGTGGTCACTTATTTTGGACCGCAAGGAGTATATTTACCTAAGTGGGGAATGGAACTAAGTGGACAAGTGGCTTGAATATTAGTCTCTAATGCTGCTATAAACTCAACACTGTTTAAGTCTAAAATAAATTTGGAAAAATACTTCCTTGGTTGGAGAAGAATTATTTATTAATATAAATAATTGACGGTTTTTCTAACGTGTGCTACAAGGGCTTACGTTAAGCCCCCATAATTGTAACACTCAACTCATTTATTTTTGATAAGAATACTCAAGCTCATTTTTAAACTTCCTTTTTATTATCTGTTTCCATAATTATAGTATTTCCATTTTTTTCTTCATAAAATTTAAATCTATTTAACTTCATTTGTATTATATGTTTCCTTAAATATGTGGATTTACATATATACAAGAGATTTTTTATTTATTTATAATTATGGAATCAAATAGTGAAAATAAAGTTTGATAAATGAATTGAGTGTTATAATTATGGGGCTTAACATGTGCCCTAAGGGAACCCGTTAGAAAAATCGAAATAAATATTGAACCATTATAAAGTATTAAAGTAAATACTATATAAATAACTCAAATAATGTATTACATTGTTACTTAAATGTATAAAATAAATAATACTTGTGTTAACGGGAGATAAAATATACTCCCTTCGATCAAAGAGAAGTAACCACTATTTTGTTTGGGGCGATTCAAAATAACTGACCACTTATCTTTTCTGATGCTAGAATCACTTGTGTTCACAAGTTTTTTGAGGACCTATGTTAAGCATCTATATCCACTACTATTATATTTTAATAGCGTCAACTAGGTTTCCTTAATTCGTGTCTCAAATCATAGTGATCACTTATTTTGGATGGGAGAGAGTATTATTTACCAAGTTGGGAATAGAACTAAGTGGACATGTGTTGAATATTATCCTCTAGTGCTGCCATAAAGCTGATGCTGTATAAGACCTTTCCTATTAACCCTCTCCTTATATTGACAAAAGCTTGTAAAGTATCAAAAAAGGATGAGAAGCTTGTAAAATAGCAAAAAGGACAACTGCTGCAAAAGACGAGCGTAAAGAGTTTTCTTAGAGCTTAAGAGGCAACGCTGCTTACAGACGCAAAAGACGAGCTATATCGCACAGGGTTTTTACGTCAGAAACAAAAACAGTTTTTAATATTTTGGAACTTCTAGCTTCATTTGACCCACCCGGGCAGATCGTTTTGATGCATATAGTATGATATCTCGCGAAACATAGGAATCTCTAGATGATACATAAAATTTGTGCAATTTACAATCGATTTTCACCCACCCAAACGATTCGTGTCGGCAGGCCTTGGAATCGAATCGAGTCGTACGATTGTATCGCGAATCGTATGTTATATATACCTATCATGCAAACTGTTCCTTGGCCAAAGCTGTCACAGGTGAGCAAGAGACATGTGAGACTTACTTGGGGCGATCGAGAAGCAAGGCAAGAAAAGCGAGAAATGCGACAATATAGGGAAATAATCAAGAAAAGTAAATAATGCTAGATGATAATGACATGAAATTATGTTGATATTAATATAAATGTCAACATCCACTAGAATCAAACAAGAAATAAATAGACGTGCAGTTATAGACTTATAGTCATAGGAAATATAAAAGACAAGTGACAACAAAGTCCTGGAAAGCAAACCAGAAGTGAGGTACTCCGAGCTCGCAGCCGAGAGCAGAGTGTCCGTCTCTCCTCTCTCTCTCTCTCTCTCTCTCTCTCGTACGGACAGAAACGAGGCCGACAATCAAAGGCTCACTGGATACTAACCTAAAAGCTGTCACATCAGCCTGAAAATAGTCTCTGTTATCGTTTCAACCCTTGAAAACGTTCAGCGTGTGCAAAAATTTCAACAGGTCGAAGTGTAATCCCCCCTCCTTACTAGCCCCCTTTTCCTTGTACAGTGGAGGCAATAAAACCACCCAAGCAGTTCTCATCCACCTCAGCCAGGTCTGGCCCATGGAGTAAGCAAAGGAAGCAATTGCTTAGGGCCTCAAAATAACAACAATATATAGGGGCCCCAAAATATCATTTTTCTTTTATATAATAAAAACACCAAAATTAATCAGTGAAAATTCAACTAGTTATGTGGACCGGTTAAGGGGGGGGGACAGCCTAAAAGCTCATTTCCTCGTCTATGTGGGTTCGAACCCAACTTGTTACTTTCATTTCTTCTTTCCCTTCTAGGCTTAAATTCTAGTTTTGGCTTTCCTAGCTTTCTTTTCAGTTTTTCCTTGTTTTTATTTAACAGTGAATTTGGGAATTTAATTTTTTTTACATTATATATTTTTGCATTCTTTTCGGTTAACAATTTAATATTAATATACTTCTTTTTCTAATTTTTATTAATTAAAAATTTCAAGTCTCGTTAGTCTACGGTTCAATTTAAGCTCAAACTATTTAAGATCGTTAAAACAGAAGGAAAGACGGAAATAGAGAAATCAAATGGAAAGAATGACAAAATGCGTGAAGATATTATAAGAAGTAGAGATTTTCCATCGCACATTCGCTCGTTGAGGTTGAAAAATTGAGGGCCCCAGTCAAATTGTTTGCTTAGGGCCCCAAAGTTTTCTGAACCGGCCCTGACCTCAGCCACCTTTGACAACTATATCCACGACATCAAAACATGTTCATCAGAAAATATATTTATTGTAGTTCTTTGGTCATCTTTGCAACTTCTGAATATGTTGGAATAGATGATTCTGTCTCATGCGGCCTGGTTGCAACTGAATGCAAGTTCACAAGTTTTCATGAATGAGGTCATGTGGATGGCGGCATCTTTCCATTGGTCGAAACATCTGTTAAGTATATTCTTCAACCGAGTGAAATCCTCTGTTTTATGATAAATTCTCCTGCGTGAGTGGGTAGTAATTAGGATCTTTGAGCATATCCGGAGTTGGTATTTTGTTAAGTCCTGGGAACCTAATCTTAATGTCACCTTTATAAACCATTTGATGGAGGGTGTCCAGCTCATGTGGCTTCGGGAATGGAAAATCTGTATGATTTGGTACATCTTGTGTGCGCTGTATAACGGTTTGTACCGTGTGGTTATCCTAAGAGGTGGCCCACTTCAGCTACCAACCTCTGTTGTGCGCTTTGTGAACTTGCTGAGTTTTGCGGCGTCGCCCCTGTATTACCTCCTGTTTCTCCAGGAGCTAGTCGGTTCTGCCTGTGGCTTTGTTAGGCTTTGTTATTAGGTTATTTGCTGCATAAAAATCGTTCCTGGAATTTGAACTCGTGAAAGACCAAGAACTGAGATGCCCAGACCCTTCAAATTTTGCCAAAGTACCTGTGTCCACAGGACATGACATGGGTGTGGGTATGGGTGTGGGTATTCTACACGACATTTGGTGTAAAATCTTAAGGTTTTGGAGGATCTGACACTCGAATCCATACATGTGTCAGACACTTGCACCTGAGTCCGAGCATCATAGATCAAGAATTGATGGCAAGTCTCATCCTCTCACTCAGTGTTGTCCTAACTCATCTTCTGGGATGGGACGGATGAGGTGAATGACTTGTGGAAACATGTTTGATTAAATATATGGTTTCTTAACTTGGTTTCTGCAGTTTCCTTGTGAGCTCCTCTTGGACGTGAAAGAACTTTGGGATTAAAACTGTTTTGTTAAATCAATGAAATCGTAGTTATCTTCCTTGTGCAACCTTAGTACCATATGTAATCATTGCCTGTCAAAGTCGTTGTCATTGGCTAGTGTTTCTTGCATGCAGGTCTAAAGTCTCTAGGTATTGTTGGACATGCTCATTGCGTTGTAAATAAAAGATTAATGCTTCATGCACTTTATATTAGCAGAGGCGTATTGACAAATTCGTGAAGGTATTGCTGGACAAATCCAAATGTAAACTACAAAATGCACCAAAATTGTCACCAACATCTGGACAAAGAAGAGACTATAAAAAGAGTGTTGCTTGTGTGATGATGCTGCATTGATGAACTGAAAGGCGGAAAAAAAATTTGTGTAGCAGACATCAAATGATCGGGATGTAAACTGATTGATCTGCAATGAGTTGCAATTTATAATAATTTTTAACAATTGAGGTTATATTATTTAAAATGGAATAAGTGTAGGCTGAATATTAAGTTGATTTTTCTCATACGGACTAAATAAGTATGCACTTTGAGGCTGCGGCGAAGCCACATGAAGCACAAAGGGCTTTGTTGAGCATGTGAATAGCTTTATCAAAACTGACTGCATTAGGAGATAATCTCGACCCTCGAGTCAAATTCAGATATTAGTAGGTAATTATCTAGTCATCTTTTTTCTTTTCTTTTGGAAAACTCTTTAGCAAATATCAGGAATCGCTGTACTACGTAGAAGTCTTGTTTATTCATTTGGATTTTTCATTATAGGCCACCAAATCGGTTAACACTCCCCTGCCTTAGCCTCCCCAGCTCTCCCTCCCCACTAGATTTGAACATGTAACTATATGGAACCGGGAAAGAGTCTTGTCCACTAGGTAACCAAATTGGTCTCAAGAGTTGTGATTTTTCCCTTGTGTGGGGAATGATGAAATGAATTTACTCAACTTCTAGGAGCAGTTATACCCTGTTTGTGTTTTCTTATGGCAGATAGTCTATAATGAAGTTGATATAGCACTATCTTTATCTCGTTTTCAAGCTTTGTAGGTTGCTAATATAAGAAATTATATAGGCGAGGATAGGATGTATATTGATATAGAGGCACTTTAATAAATGTTTATGCACGTGTTCTTTTAAGCTAATCTAAGGTGCAACTTTGTCACTGGAGACAAATAAAAGAAAGTAGCCTTCTGTTAATTAAGCTGAAAAATGAGGGAAATGGAAGACCAAACAGAAGTCCTTCTTTCCCTTAATTTTTGTACAATTTCTTCTAAACTAGAGTGATTAAGACTCGTTAATTTTTTGGTCTTTTGATGAGGAGTTACCAGGTTTATGTGCTTTGGGATTATCTATGTTTAGTGCGTTTTGTTGTAATTAGTTTGATTACACCAAAAGAAACTTCTTTGATTAGTAACACATAAACTTACTTGGGAAAAGAATAATGCATTATCCATCTTCTGAAATCTGGTATTGTTAGCATCAATGACTTCAGTTATAACATTATTTACTTTTCTGTTTTTCTTTTGTCATCATTCTATAGCCAGTTACGAAATTCGAAACTTTTACGGTGGAAGATCGGCCTCGTGAGCAATGGGTTACTTTGAAGGGAAAATCTGACAGGGATGAAAATATTAAACTTGAAGCAACAATGTTTGATGGATATGATAATACTGGTTCCAATATCAAGCTCCATATTAGCTTGCTAGTTGATATATGGAAGGGAGACGGAAGTAACTTACTCGAGTTTGCTTGCTCAGCATGGCCTGACCGCTTGGAGATTCAGAAAGTGTACATATTTAAGCCTGATGAAACTCTGGCTAACCCCCTACACTGGTCCTAAATTCAGGTACAATTGTTGGTCCCTCATCATGTTTTATACACTTTATGAGAACTGAGCATCTCAAGTTTATTTGGCACCCTTCCGCTGTTCATTTTACTTGATTGACAGGAACCACCAGATTTGCTACTCCCTCTGTCCCAAATTGAATGACCTTTTTTGTCCCAAAATAAATGTCTTTTGAAACTTTTTCTTAAAAAACTGTTCCTAAATGATTTTTTACCGATTTGTCTTTCATAGTTCATTATATATTTACAAAACTAAAATTCTGAAAGTGAAAAGCATTAAAATTTATGCATTTTTTTATATTAAATATCAACCTTTTCAGAATGGGCCTTACATGCAAAATGGTCATTCATTTTGGGACGGATGGAGTACTACCTTTGATCACCTGATTTTGAACTGGGGTTTGATTTTCTTTTATTTCTTTTTTTCTATCTTTCTTTCCACTTATTTGTTCTTTTATTTCTATATATATTACCTTCAATCCTTCCCCCCTTGTTTCCTCAGCTCTTTCAGTTACGAGTCCATATGGCGATTCATGTTAGCTGACCCCAAATAATTTTGGGATTAGCTTTGTTGTTATTGTTGGTGGTGCTTACATGTTTGATATCAAAACTTTTTATTTTGTCAATATGATTGCAGCGATTTGGATAAAAAGCTTCAGAATAAGCTTTATGAATTCCTGAAGGCAAGGGGGATAAACAACGACCTTTCAGTTTTCTTGCATGAATATATGATGAAAAAGGACAAAATTGAGGTGATTGGATGGTTGGAAAAACTCAAATATGTTATGGCCAAATAGAAGAGCTCTTACTCCTTTTCATCTGTTCGTCTTCAACTTTTGCTCCCATTATAAAGTAAGTTTTCCGGGAATTATCTGCATATACCTTTTAAAAGGCATATGCTTTTTTCTTCCGTACAACTCAAATTGTTATTGTAGATGAGTTATGTACTTGAATTCGATGTATTGTATTAGGTTCAAAAGATTGCCAGTCCTCTTTGAAAATTACTTTTTCAAAAGTGTTATAAGAAAAAAATCCATATTCATTGCCCCAAAGCAAGAGAGCATGTGCTGTAGGTAGTTTACCATTTAAAAAAAGAGTTAAATAGTAATTTGATCTCTAACTACCCAAACTGATGCTGCTAAAAATGAGAGTTGGGCTTGTATCAAGTCCATGAGCGAGAGATGATCAAAGTAGGCCCAAAGCGAGTAAAGGCCCAAGAAGAAGAAAGCGATAAAGGTAGCCCAGGTGTATCCCGCTGAAAAGTATGTCCGGTGATATCCCGCCAAATTCACTAAAAAGGTAAGCTCAAGATGATGAAAGCGAGATAATGTGAAGAGAGCAGCGAGATATCGATGTAAGATGAATAGCGAGATAACGAGGTGAGACGGCGAGATAATGAAATGAGGCGATCTGGTGCTTGGTTAATCGTATCCGGCGAGAGATAGATTCCAGTGGGAGCGACATATAAAGGGCGGCATATAAATATCTATGAAATGGGACCCACTGGAACGGTTTGACATTGGGAAAAGTGAGGTGTGTCAGAGAAAAAGCGTCACATGCTTTGAGTTTATTCTTATGATTGGTCAATGGAATGATGACACGTGAAATTAGAGGCTAACGGTCGCACGAGATAGTCACATGACAGGGGCATGTGCATGGCACGAGGAAAGGGGGTATATATATGAGGGATCGTCATCCCTTCCAAGGTACGTTCATCCACAGACACGAAACACCTTTCCTTTGATTCAGATTTCCCTTGCCAGAACAGATACTTATCCTCACGCCGGAGGGGCTTACGCCGGAGCCGCCCCCGGATCAGCTTACGTTTATTGGTGTGCAGGCGAGAAGAAGGAGCCGGAGATATCAAAATCAGACTACAACGATCGTGTTGCTGCTGCTGAGGAAATTCCTGGCAACATCACAAACTTTAATTGCATTATCAAAACTATCCTTAAATTAAACTATACTGTAATTTGATTCCTGATTTTTATTAATGTCATCTTATGTGACAGACAAGCCTAATATTCCAAAGAGATCAAAGTCAAACTAGTAAATGCTATCCTCCGTCCCATAAAACCTTACCCATTTATTATTCTGACGGTCAATGTAAAAGAACTTTAACCAAGCATTAATGTCAAACTAATCATTCTAATGAAATTTTAAAAATTATTATTGATAAATCACATAATGATTTATCAATAACAATTTTTAGATTTTCAATATGACGATTAAATTGACATTTTTGTTTGATCAAAGTTCATTAGTATTGATCGCCAAAAACAGAAGTGAGTAAAGTTTTATGGGACGGAGGGAGTATACTTTATGGACCATATATATATATATATATATATATATATATATATATATATATATATATATATATATATATATATACACTCCCTCCGTCCAGTTACATACTTCACACTTTCTATTTTGGGCGTCCAATTACATACTTCACACTTTGTCTCCTACATTATTTTAATACTCACAACACCATTATAATTTACTATTTTCTCCACTCATTTTCTCTCCTATTTTACTTTTACACTCACAACATTATATCATTATTTTTTTCCTTAATCCACGCATGAAACGAACACCGTGAAACATGTACTTGGACGGAGGGAGTATATATATATATATATATATATATATATATATATATATATATATATATATATATATATATATATATAGGCACAATTGCATTCTATTGCTAATATTTCCTTCCAAAATATAAATGATTCTAGAACATTATTTTTTGTTTTTAATGTCATTGACATGATCAAACCCCAAATTCTAATGATACAATTAGTTATTGTATACCATTAGACTCTAATTATTAATACTAACTATCAACTAATTCGGCTTTCTAATACTACTATTTTATTAAAAAGAATATGTTTCTACTATAGTACATGTTATCATCATTACATAAAATAATAACTTTTCATTTAAAGTTTTTTTTTTTTTTTTTTTTTTTTTTATCATTTTAAGTTTAATTAAGTAATAATTTTTGAAAAAAATACATTATGCAAGTATAAAATAAAATATGAAAAATAAATTTACAAAAATCATTTATGAACACATTATACAACAAAAAGTCATTCACTTTATAACAAAAAATTTCATTTATGTTTGGACGGATGCGTAGTAATAAATTACTTTTTTTTTTTTTTTTTTTAACAAAAAACGGAAATCTTTATGTGCTTATTATTTGGTCAGTATATAGGATTAGAAACAATGAGCAAGTAATAAATACATTTGTGTATGAAAATTAAAATTAGAAACTTAGAATAGCAGACAAGAGATAGAAACACAAGGGCCAGAAAACTTGCTTCATTAAAACATAACATACCTGTAAATCCAAAACATTGAATACAGTCCCCGTTACATGATACTCGTGAGGCTGTTCTGGAGCATACCTCCACGTTCCATCAACAATAAAGTTGTAATGGTAAACTCCAGACTAACTCCATCTTCCCTACAGAAAATTCTCTGCCTGATCTCTCTAAGGGCACTCTGATGATAAAAATAATAAATAAATAAATAAAACACAAAGAGCATGTCACAGGAATGCATAAAACTTGGTCATTAATGTGAAATAACAATCTTGAACAAGTCATGGCCCTTGCTCTTGCATCCAGTTATCCCATGATCCCTTTAGGGAAACTTGAAAGCCATCATGAATCCATGTGATTACTGTCAGTATCCCCGTCTCAGAAACCTTAGCATCACTATTCATTGATGTTTCCCTCAGTTCATCTCTTTGGATTTGAGCAATCTCATCAGGCCTGCCTACGGGAACAATGGGAACCTGGATGCAGAAATAACATTAGTCAAGAAATTCATGTGTCTGAGAACTCGAGAAGCAACATTCATTGGTATAAACAAACATCAAGTGTTGATTCCCGGTACAAATCCTCCAAAACTTAGTCGCTAATTCAAAAGGAAACTTAATTTAGGCATCATATATTAGGAAAAATTATAACTACAGTTCCCCCTTCAATGAACCCCATAGTACTACAAAATTAACAAGAAGAATCACCAATTTACCGGATTTTCTTTTCAATTTATGAATGATGAACAAAATCCCAATGGGTATGTGACAAACAACAAAAGATCTGATTTTTACAGAGAGAAAACTCAATCAGTAAATTACCCAATAACCACAGCTGTTGTAACTTAATTAACTCAACTTGGTCTTTGACCAATTTACTTGGTGTTAACTGCATAAATGGCTGAAGGTTCCGATGTGCATGGCCATGCTTTCGATTTCTGCATGGCCATGCAATGGATGGCACGTCCATGCTCTGCTTAGGACTCGGTCGTGCAAGCAGAGGAATTTCAACGGGGGATTTTCTGGTTTTCTGGAGCGTCCGCTCCCTTGGGGATGGAGCGTCCGCTCCCCTGGCGTTTTGGGCTTGGGGGTCTGGGCCATGTGGGCGGTTTGGCCTGCATTGGAGGTTGTTTTGCCCGGTGCTTGGTCTGACTTGGAGGCTTTTTGGCCTGGCCGCTTGGCCTGATGTTTGGCCCTTGGGATAGAATGGTTCATATTTTAATTGTTGGATTTAGAGATGGGCATTTTAAATACCCGTTCATTGATGTAATTTTTTCTTTCATCAATAAACGCTCCCAGGTGTCGTCCTGGTTCGTAAAAAAAAAAAAAGACCATGGTTAGGTTCAATATCATACTTGAAATATTTCATTTCATTGTTATTGCCTGAACTTATTAAATTTCGTCTCAAAATAAATGTTCTTTTAAATTTAAAAAAACAATCAGTAGTTTCACCCTTTATTCAAATGTTGGTGAGAACTATATTCATTAACTTGAAAGATTTTTTATTTCGTGAATGAAAATTTGAAAACTTTGCTCACAAACAGAAGATTTTTCTGGATTTGTTTTTCAAATTTTTTTGTAGGTTTTCACATTCTCTTGATATAGATGTTCACCTTCAGGTTTTTATGTTGCTTAACACTCCCCCTCACTTTTAGAAAAAGTAATTTAGTGAATTTTGACGCTTCTCATGCTCTCTTTGCTTTAACATTTATTGGACTCATTGTAAGAACAAGCTATTGCTGCAGTTACTTATGCATCATGACCACCCTGGTCTTAAGCTAAAACAATTAGGAAAAACATGGTATAAGCAACATTTGCATCCTAAACAACAACATGAATATGAGGTATACTCTTTTCGTCCCATATACTCTGTAATTTCATTTAAATAAACGAAAACAATATAGCTTAATGAAATTACAGATTATAGCAATAAGTAATAATAAGCTTTAATATGCCCGTCGAATTTCGACGGGTTACTCACTAGTTTATTTTAAGCCAGAAAGAATATTACATTTAACTTTGTTCCAATAATATTTATTTTGAGACTGAGATAAAGGTTTTTTTTTTTTTTTTTTGTGAGAAGCCGAAACCGGATAAATCGTGGAACCAAAACCAGGAACCGAATCTCGGTTCCATGGTTTTCAAAATCGGAACCGTTCGGAATTGAAACCGGGAACCGGTTGCCCATGTCTAGGCTGCCCCGACTTGGTCCGTCCCAAACTCGTTTTGACCCCTACCGATATGGGTCAGCCGAAATTGATCAACTTTTATTTGGAATAGTATTTTTCAGTGTTCTAAAAGACTCCGCCTAAGGGCGTCTAGGCCCCGCCTAAGCGCTAGACTCCTCTCCAACGCCTAATTCTAAGCCCCGCCTAGTCCCCACTTAAGCGTTAGACCCGGCTCCATCGCCTAACATTCGCCTAGAGCTTTTCAGAACTTTTTAAAGCCCAACCACCCCTATTTCATTTCATGGCAAGGTGCAGCTGGCCGACGGCCAACCCAAAGGGTCTGCTCCTGAGTTTTTTAGGGAAGTGAAGGAAAGGGAGGGGAAGGGAAGGGAAGGGAGGGAGAGAAAATGACGGTAGCATTTCTTTCCTCCCCAATTCGCGCACAAACGGGAAAATTGAAATGAACGAAAATGAGCGCCTCATTTCCTTTCCTTTCCTTTCCCTTCTCTCAAGAAAATTCAGGAGCACCATCACCGTCGGTGAGAAAATCCTCCCCCATTTCCTCTCTTTTCCTTCTCTCCCCCTCCATTTTTAGACTAGGGAGCGGACCCAAATTGACGGAGCTGTCTAAACCCCTCAAACCCTCATCTTCAAATCGGCCGATTCCCAAACCTTCATACTCAAAACATACCCATCAATGGCTCGTTCAATCCAAGCTTACCGGAAATCAATTTCATTCATCACCAAAACCCTAATTCCTCAATCCCAACTTTATCAATTTTCTCTCCTACCAAACAAACCCATCTCAATTTTTCTCGCCCAATTTTCATCCAACTATTTTTCCACTTCAACTGTCCCGAAACCGCCTTTTGAATCGAACATCATCCGCATTCTCGGAAATGAGATTGATTACCATTCTGAATACGCTCCTTCCTTCGAGGTAATTCAATTAGTTTGCATATGTTTTGATTTGATAATCTTAGTTCACTGACTGCTTTTCTGTTTGGTTATCCACAATATAGAGAAACTAAGAATTTGGATATTCATTTTGGGACGGAGGGAGTACTAGTTTGTTTATGCTCTCTTATTTTATCAATTCATAATATTTATAGTTGCCAGTTTATAGAGCAAAATGGTGGGTGGTTAAGAATGAGCATGTTCACACTGACTGTAGATGGCTTGAGATTTTAACATCTATTTTTAGCAATACATAATGCTAGAAAACTAAAGTCTTTTTGTGGAGTTTACGGTTATAGAATGTTTAGTTAATATCTGTCCTAGGTTAGTGAAGGTGCTCAGGACTCACCCTACAAGAAAGTGGGATTCCCTTGTGAACCCAAACAAGCACTTTCTTGGGTGCAGTCTGTACTTTCTGAACCATAGTAAGATTTCTACAAGTCTGCCAGATTGAGATTTTCTTCTTGGACTTGATATATAAATCTTGCATTTTAGATTTCAACCAATTAATGGTTCATGTCATGGAAGATGGCCGTTAGGATCCGTTTTTGTGTTACTTACGTGTTCTTTTATTCCAAAAGGTATCACCAGAAAAGTGGAGGTTCCCAAAGGGTTTTTGAAGTTTTTCTTTTCCGTTTCTACCGTTCAACGGGTCCATTCTAATCTGCTTATAACCATCGTTATAAAAGGTGAACGCCTCTCTCTCTCTCTCTCTCTCTCTCTCTCTCTCCAGTCAAGGAGTCGCTGCCTCCCCAACCCTATGCGAGGCGATGTGACAAAGGCGAGCGGAGTTGCTTCACTTGCCTAGGTGAGATGTGAAAGATGAGCAAAGGTGACTCCGAGGTGCAAGGCGCAAACCGTCCAAAATCTTGATTCCCTTACTCTTAAGTTAGACTCCACATTTTTCGTGGTATCTTAAATTGGAAAAATTGGTTTGGGAAAGCACTAATCAGACAAGACATATAATCGTGGACATTTTCACTTCACAACTTCTTATTCTTTGTGTTATAGCAAGATTTCAACAACCAGGCAAGTTGACAACAACATGGGCTATTGGTTTTTTCTCTTCGTCTTCTCCTTACTATTAATACTTTGTAAGTCTCACGCTTACCCGCCTCTCGCCTCGTCTCGCCTTTCACCTCACCTGTTCTCACCTTTTGCATTTAATGACTATGCTTATGCCACTTCTACTAATTATTAAACATCGATGCACATCTCATTGCCTTCATAACATATAATCCCTCCGTCCTGGAATAAATGTCGCAGTTGACTTGTCAACATTTTTAAGGATGGTGCTTTACATGTTTGTACATTGCTTTGTTTAAATTGTACTACGTCACTTCCTTATTTGAAAACACGACATTTATTTTGGGGCGAATCAAAATGGAAAGTGCGACAATTATTTCGGGACGGAGGGAGTATCAAGGTACTGATATAGGGGGTCACTCTTGAGGCACGCCTTGTTAAGGTCACAAATATCTTGTTAGATTTCGTTCGCACCTAATAACCTTTTATTTTCAATCATTTTGTTATACAACCAAACTGGCCTTTTGATTGGCGTGATTATCCCTATGCTGCTCCTCTTTTCAAGCTTCGGTCTTTTCTAACTCCAGTTTGTAGATGTATCGTTTGGGTCACACTAGTTTGGGAATCGGTGGAACTGGAGCTTGGGTGTAATCAAGGATCATCATAGGGCTAAGCAAACACATTCCTGAATTCCTTTTGGATGGTGATGAATTGTTCTTGTTAGGGTGTAGTATTCAGTTGTCGAGGCCTATAGTCATGCTCACCAACGTTCACCTCCTTAAGTTTTTTTGAGCTTGCGGCCTAGGAACATTTTGAAGCTCCTGTCCTCTACTTCTTGAACAATTATCCCTGTGATAATTCTGCTGTCCAGCAAATAAACAATGTTGCTGAAACCAGTAGTAAATGACTGCCCTCCACCCTGTTTGATCCCATAAGTCTTCTTTCGTTCCTGGAGAGACGCTCTTTGTTGGGCTAAGAGTACCAATGAAGACTGAATTGTGTATAACTTTGCATCGGTGAAGTCAGACTCAGTTGTTGAGAAAGAATTCAAGGATTGTGCTATAATGAAATGCACCCGGGGGATGGTTGTTCGCCCATTGGTGTAGGGTTGGAAGGTACCATCTTGTAATGGTGCATCCACCCCCACCTATTAGCATCTTCTAATTGGTCTCTGCGTCAATAAGTTTGAAACTCTTCAATTTTTGTGGTATGATAATTGATCCCATATGTAAAACCACATTGGCGCCAAATCTTGTTATTGATGCTTTTGCGTCATTGCATCTTTTAGTCCCACTTTCTTGAATGCAAATGCACGGTATTAAGAGCAAATTAATTGTGCATGAGTGCTTGTCTGAACTGAAGGCATAGTTATTGATTCACGATACAAATAGTACTATTCGGTTTGATTCAAAGGCCTATCCATTTGAATAGTATGACTGAATAAATAATTCTCTCGATTGCGCAAATAGTATATGAACGGAATAAATATGACGGAACAAGCCCAATAAATGAAGCCCAACATTTCAGCCATCAGTTTACTCTATTATTGAATGGGCCGGCCCAATTGCTAAATTGTCAACGGCCCAACATCGATCAATCGACCTAGCTCATTGCCCGACCCTCCGTGGTCCCGACCTAGCTTCGTCCGACATACGATCATATGCTTATGCAATTATTATCAAGCCAAAATACAAAGTTAGGTCGCACTTGGCTATTCAGTCGACCTCGACCTACCAACACGTACGTCAACCCACGTCATTATTTGTAACCGCCTCCTACTTACTCGGAGTCCGTTACGCCAGCATTATTCCCGTGATTCTAGGAATTCAACACGATCTTACATCAACACTATAAATACCTAACAACTTTCAACGTTCAAAGATAATGTCTTATTTGCTATTTGAGTATTACTTTATTCAATTCAGTTGATAAGCACAATATACGTTATCTCATCATCACGCCGGAGGCTCTTAGCCGGAGGCCAACCCGGCTAGTCGTGTCTTCGTGGTTTCAGGTCACATTGGCTGGAGATCAACCTAATTGTTGGATTAAGGCTGATCTGAAACGTTTCCTGCATCATCAGTTTGGTTCCATTGCCGGGAACGATAAACGCTAGACCTTGAAACTCTAATCAAACCACAAACATGGTTTTCGATGGATATACCGCAACTTCCTCCGGTGATCTAACACTTGGGAATACAGTAAGAAACATTGAGGCAGGTACTGGAAATAGGACTGCAAATTTGCCTCCTCCCCCACCGAGCAATCCTCCTAGGAGGGCCGATCGTTCCAATAGTGTGGCTGACGGTGAATGTCTACGAGATGGCAGAAGGCAGAAAAGGCCTATGCCTAATCAGGGGACGAACCAGCAGGTTAAGAGGATCCAAACGGGTCGAACAGTTGCAGGCGACATTCCAGGTCCCTCAACTACTCACCCTAGTAGGAAGGATATTCTGTTGGAGTGAGCTAGGATACTACAAAGCCTGCTCGATGTGCAAGACGAACTGCTCGAAATGCCTGAGTCTCCTAACAAGGATGATAGGAGATCGCAAAGAGTAGCTCCCTCCATCACTTCTCACAGGCGGACTAACGGAGGGAGCAAATGAGGATTGAGATGCCTCCTCCCTCCCATATTTCCGTAGATCCGACTGACGACCTAAGGGATAGGCTCAACTAGCAAAGGGAGCAAGAGGCCGACTCAGCTCAGAGGAGGCGACTCTAAGCTGACAGGGCTAGACGTAGGTCGCCCTCAAGGGGAGAAAGGTCGCTGTCCCATCGGGAAAGGAAAGAGGTGACACCCCCACGGAATGAAAGACAACGGACCCTCTCTAGAAGGGAGCCCCACAGGGATGAGAGACAAAAGTCTAATTCTGTCTCCCATCAAAGAAGCGATCTGGATGATAGGGAACTTCTCAATTTGAAAAGAAGGTTGGATAACATGGAGGCGGATAGGAAGGAGACCGATGGGAAGGTTGAACGAAACTATAGTACTCTTCGACCGTTGTCTCTGGATTTGCTCGACCAAAGGCCTCCAGTTGGTTTCAAATTGCCCACACTAGACAAGTATTCAGGCGCGACCAATGCCTTGAATCATATGCAGCATTTTGAGGCCACAATGTGCTTGGTCTCCTCTGAGGACGACATACTGTGCAAGACACTAACTAGCACCTTCACAGGTGCATCACTAACTTGGTTTCGTGGTCTGACTACTGGCTGCATCACCTCATGGGAGTATATGAGGAAATTTTTTTTGGACAGATTCTCTATTGCTGGGGCCCGTGAAAAGACAGTCACCAACCTAAACAATATGACTTAAGGTAAGACAGAAAGTACCATGAGTTATTTCACACGGTTTAAGGAGTTGGTCGACCAGATCGAGGAAGAACTCACAGATAGGGAGGTCATCAGTTGTTTCAGAATTGGAGTGTCCTCTCCTGATTTGGACTACGAGCTCCAGGTTAGGAGGGCGACCATGAGGAAGGAACTGTTTGAGAGGGCCTATGATGTGACCGTGGCTGAGGAGAGAAAGAAAAGAAAGACAAGGGCTCAAAGCATTCCAAAGCTGATGAGTCGACGAAAGGGGGACCGGTGAAAAACAATGATAATAAGGGGAAAAACAGGACTAGGGCTACATAAAGAGTCTCCGAAAGCTTCACCCCACTTACAGTGAGTCGGACGGAGATTATGAACACAGTCGACCTAGGCTCCCCCAGCCCCAATGAATGCTCAGAATAAATTCAAAAGGGACAATAGTTGGTACTGTGAGTACCACAAGGACACTGGGCACACCACGGAAGAGTGCATGAGTCTGAAGAGGATCATCCAGAAGTGGGTGAATGAAGGAAGGTTAGACAGGTTTGTCAAGGGAGATCGTCCTGCTGGTGGAGATCGACCTGCCAGAGCCGAGGCAACCTAGGTTGACTTTGGGAGTGATTGCTGAAGAGACGAGCAACACTACCCTTATAAACACAAAATTTTTCAGTTAAGTAAAGCTCCTTATGTGCCACCTAGGAGTTGTGTTAAAGATGAGGTGATCAGTTTTTATTCCTACGAGCTGGTTACCAACATGACTGCTAAGGAACAAATTTTGGTAATTCCGGGGTTGATCGATGACTGCACTTCAAGTAGAATATTGGTCGACAAGGGGGCCTGCAAAGATATTCTCTACTACAAAACCTTCTTGGACATGGGGTTGACAGATGCTAGATTGTCACCTTACGCAGGCCGACTAGAGGGTTTCACCAATCACAGGATTGATGCCAAGGGATAGATCGAGCTGGAGGTCGACATCGGACAACACCCTTTGAGGACAGTGACCAAGGTAACATTTATTGTAATTGACGTTATAAGTGATTACCATGCTTTCTTGGGTATCCCTAGACAGGTCGCTCTAGGGATGGTGCCTTCAATCCCCCACCAAAGAGTCAAATTCCCCACCATGCTGTGAGTGGGGTGCGTTCTGAGCACAGCTAGGGAGTACCTTGATCATGTGCTGCGGTCCAAGAAAAAGAGGGAGTTGGAGATTGATACTCCGGAAGCGAGCCGGAAGTTCTCTAAATCCGTCACCACTACCTCCAGACTATCTACGATCAGGTGTGTTGAAGAGACGACCTATCCCTCACATGACCACGTCATGACTATGACTGAGCCGACACGTCTCTCTGAAAGCACTGGGGTCGCAACAGATTCAGTTTTGGTCGACCAGATCATCATAAGCGACCTATGCCTCCCAGTCAACCAAAACTCAGGGGCCTCCAACGGGGAAATAACTGCCGAGTTAGACGACATGATTGAAGTTGAGGCTCCACACTTGGGAGCTGAGGAAAGGAGAAGAGTCAGAGAGATTATTATTGAGACCCTACAGTTCAGTGACGGCCTAGAACTGAAACCTGTTGACGAGCTAGAGGAAATAGAAGCAAATCCCTCCTACCCCGACCAAAAAATCAGAATAGGTAGACAACTATCACCAGAAGAAAGGGTGGAGATAGTCGACCTGTTGAAGGAAAGCACGGATGTCTTTGTCTGAAGAGTAGAAGACACGAGGGGCATAAAGGAGGTCGCAGTGCATCATCTGGAAGTCAACCCCACCATCAAATTCAAAAGCTAAAAGTTGAGAATCTTTGCTACAGACAAGGAGATAGCCATCAAACAAGAGGTAAACAAACTCCTTAGTGCAGGTATCATCAAGGAGGCGTCCTACACTACCTGGCTGACAAACGTAGTGATGGTCAAGAAGGCCAACGGAAAGTGGAGGATGTGTGTCGACTTCACCGACCTCAATGTAGCTTGCCCAAAAGATAGCTACCCACTTCCACGAATTGACAAGCTGGTTGACTCAATAGTCGGACATGTCACGCTCAGTTTCCTCGATGCTTACTCGGGGTACCATCAGATCAGAATGCATGAGGATGAGATAGAAAAGACTGCCTTCCAAGCTGCTGGAGGGGTATATTGCTACACAAAAATGCCCTTTGAGCTGAAGAATGCCGGGGCTACCTATTAAAGAATGGTGAATAAGGTCTTTGCTACTCAGATTGGCCGAAACATTCGCCAATCTGCGAGCAAACGACATGAAGCTGAATCCGAGCAAATGTGTCTTTGGGGTAGCTACCGGTAAGTTTCTGGGGTTCATGGTGTCACAGAGGGGTATTGAAGCTAACTCGGAGAAGATCAAAGCTTTGGTAGAGATGCACGAACCATGCATCAAGGAGGTGCAACGACTCAACGGTAGGGTGGAAGCTTTGGGTCGCTTCATAGCCAAGTCAGCAGAAAGGTCTCTCCCCTTCTTCAAAATCTTGAGGGGGACGAAAAACTTTGAGTGGACGACCGAATGTTCCTCGTCGTTCCAACAACTCAAGGAGTACCTTGCTTCTCTCCCATTGTTGAGTAGCCCGGTCCGAGGAGAAAGTCTGTATGTCTACCTATCAGCTGGAGATCGAGCTGTAACAGCAGTATTGGTCAGAGAAGAAAAGGGACTTCAGAAGCCAGTGTACTATGTGAGCAAGGCTCTATCAGACGTAGAAGGAAGATATTTCAATGCTGAGAAGGTGGCCTATGCCTTGGTGGTTGCAGCTAGAAAACTACGGGCATACTTCTCAGCCCACTCCAACGTCGTGCTGACCAACACTCCACTGAGAAAGATACTGCACATGCCAGAAAGTTCAGGTCGACTGCTCAATTGGTCCATTGAATTGAGAGAATTTGACATTGAGTACCGACCTTGAAAAGCTTTGCAAGCTCAGCCTTTGGTAGACTTCTTGGTCGAGCTTACGTTCCCCAAGGAAGATGACACAAAGAACACCCCAAAGGAAAGCTCAAAGGAAGGAACAGTCGAGCCAGCAGATAGTGAGTTTACCCGATGATTGCTGGAAGGTTTACTCAGATGGGAATGTGGAGCTGGGATTGTATTGATCGAGTCAGAAACTGGAAAGGCCTTTGAGGAAGCTTTGAGGTTCAAGTTCCAATCCTCCAACAACCAGACCGAGTATGAGGCCTTGATTGCAGCAATTGAGTACGCTCAGTATTTTGGGGCGACAAAAGTCATAGCCTATTGTGACTCCCAGTTGATCGTGAACCAAGTCAAGGGGGAGTACGAAGGGATCAATCCAGTCCTAATCAAGCACTGCGAGCTAGTAAAGAAGCTGGTCCAAAACTTAGAATTTTGGGAGATACAAAGGGTAGGCTGTGAAGAGAACGAATTGGCCGACCTACTTTCGAAACTGGCTACATCAGATGAATAACATGGAGAACCAGTCTCATACTTAGAGCATCCAGCATACGAAAGAGTGCAGGTTCTATACTCGGTCTACAGCTCTAAGTGTTGGATTGACGAGATGAAGGCCTACATCAAAACAGGTGAGCTACCATCTGACGAGCAAAAAGCAAGAACGATCAAGAAGTCCCCAAGATTTGTCATACATGGAGATGCACTATTCAGAAGATCTTTCATAAAGCCGTTATTGAGGTGCGTTCATCCTATGGAGGTCACCCAACTCTTGCACGAGGTACATTTTGGGGGATGTGGTGGACACCCGGGGGCCAGAACTTCGACAGACAGAATACTTACCTTGGGATACTATTGGCCTCATCTAAGGGAAGATGCTTGTGAGTTCGTGAGAAAGTGTGACAAGTGTCAGAGGTATGCCGACCTACCAAAGCTCCCAACAACCGAACAAACACCTGTGGTCGCAGCTTGGCCGTTCGACATGTGGGAGGTAGATTTGATCGGACCATTCCCACCCGACCGTGGAAATTGTAAGTATGTTCTTGTGGCGATTGACTATTTTACAAAGTGGATTGAAGCTAAACCTTTGGCCAAGATAACGGAGGAAAACGCCATCAACTTCATCCACGACCACATTTAGTGCTGTTTTGGGGTGCCACATTCAATCGTTTCAGACAACGGGCTACAGTTTTTCACAGCTTTTGAAACGGAGATGAATAGGTTGGGAGTGAAGCATTGGAAGCCGTCTGTCGCTTATCCACAGGGTAATGGTCAAGCAGAAGCATCAAACAAACTAGTCCTATCAGCACTAAGCAAGAGCATTATTGGTCGAGCTGGCAGATGGTTGGACGAACTCCCCCTTGCTCTATGGGCAGTCCGCACAACCACCCGGGGGCCTACAGGAGAAACCCCATTCGCCCTTACTTTTCGGCCGGAAGCCATGACACCTGCTGAACTACGACTCCCCACAGCTATAGTGGCTTTGTTTGATCAAAATCAGAATGACTCCAACAGGTTGCTCGACTTAGACTTGCTAGAAGAGAAACGGACAACTGCTCAACTTAGGATGGTAAACTACAAACAGAAAATCAAGGGCTATCACGACAAGAAGGTCAAGAAGAGGTCGTTCAATGTTGGGGACTATGTGATAAGGAAGATCGAGGTAACAGGAAGGAAAGCTGAATAAAACAAGTTATCTCCTATCTGGGAAGGACCCTACATCGTAACTCGAATTGTTAAGGAAGGGACCTACATGATTGGCCATCCAGGTGGTGACGAGCTAAAACATCCTTGGCATGCTAGCCATTTAGCTATATATTATTTCTGATTAAAGCGTCAATGTAACGATCTACTTAACACATCCTTTCCTAAATTGGAAAGGGTAGGAGGCACAACGATTGATTCCGTCAATTAATGCCAGCAACGGTTTCCAAGACGATGTCCAATTGCCAGAATCATATAATCATTATGGTGCCTTAACACATCCAACCGTCAAAAAAGTCAATGGTCGAGATCAAGCCACGTCAACTCAGTCGACCATCCAATAATGTCGACCATTCAATAACGTCGACCATCCAACGACGAGCTATGTAAGGCTCCATAATTTTTTCATAACTTCCTGGTCGGCAAAGTCAACTCACAAAGTTGGGGGCCACTGAACGAAATAAATATGACGGACCAGGCCCAATAAATGAAGCCCAACATTTCGGCCACCAGTTACTCTATTATTGAATGGGCTGGCCCAATTGCTAAATTGCCAACGACCCAATATCGATCAGCCGACCTAGCTCATTGTCCGACCCTCGGTGGTCCCGACCTAGCTTCGTTCGACATACGATCATATACTTCTGCAATTATTATCAAGCCAAAGTACAAAGTCAGGTCGCACTTGGCTATTCAGTCGACCTCGACCTACCAACACGTGCGCCAACCCACGTCGTTATTTGTAACTGCCTCTTACTTTCTCGGAGTTAGTTACGCCAACATTATTCCCGTGATTCTAGGGATTCAACACGATCTTACATCAACACTATAAATACCTAACAACTTCCAACGTTCAAAGATAATGTCTTATTTGCTATTTGAGTATTATTTTATTCAATTCAGTTGATAAGCACAATATACGTTATCTCATCATCACGCCAGAGGGTCTTAGCCGGAGGCCAACCCGGCTAGTCGTGTGTTCGTGGTTTCAGGTCACATTGGCTGGAGATCAACCTAATTGCTGGACTAAGGCTGATCTGGAACGTTTCCTGCATCATCAATGTATATCCTCTGGAGTATCATACACATCACAAGAATCATAGGATATGCAACCGGAATTTGGGTTGGCTTTTGGCAAGATCCGACAACTAATTCTACCATTTTTTTAAAAAAAGTCTACATGAAAACCCAGTGCATTTGATCTCCTCAATTGCATGTGTATGTAACATTGGCTCTTATGCTTGAGGGCGAGCCTTGGCGCAACGGTTAAGTTGCTCCTTTGGTGACCATAAGGTCACGGGTTCGAACCTTGGCGAACAGCCTCTTGGCAATTGTCAGGGGAAGGCTCTAGCAAATGGTTCCCTCTCCCAACCCCCGCTTGGCGGGGAGCGCTTGGCGCACCGGGGTTTGCCCAAGCTTATCTCCTGCGGAAGTCGTCATTTTGTGTTGATTTGCAAGCATCAGCAGAAGTGAGCGTTTATAGTAAAGGTCTCTTGAATAGTATTTAAGTTTTGGCAGCATTAGAGGATTTTATTCAGCCGCATGTCCACTTGGTAAATAATACTACCTCCTATCAAGGATAAGTAGTAATTTTAACTTGGCATATAAAGTAAGGAAACCTATTTTACCCTATTAAATAAATAAAAAAGTAGTGGATACAAATACTTCACATATGGGCCCATGGAAAACTTGTGTGATTCTAGAATTTCAAAAATGGAAAGTGATCACTTATTTTGGATAACCCCAAAAGGAATATTGATCACTTTTTTTTTCTAGAGAAAACCATGATTATATGCACATTCATATCAATGTTCACACCAAAACATAACAATGAAGACTAGTACTAAGTACGAAGAAGTTACACAAGTGAATTAACTAGCAAATAATTGTACCAAAATAGTATTCCCTTCTATCTAAGAATACTTTCACTGGACACCCAAATTAAGGGAACTTATTTGACTCGATTAAAATATAAAACTAGTGGATACAAATGCTTCATGTGTGGGGTCTTCAAAAAAACTTTTGGACACAAGTGATTTTAGCATTCCATTAAAAGAAAGTGATCATTTATAGGGTTATCCCTAATGAGAATAGTGATCACTTATTTTGGATCAGAGAATTAATACAAAGTCTTTTTAATTAAATGAAAAAAATATAATTTACCTGAGTAACTAAACAATATGTTTATAAAAATAAGGCATTGGTTGGAGAAGAATTTATTAAAATAAATATTCCAATAGTAAGTATTAAAGTAAATACTAAATAAATAACATAAATAATTCAAAAGTATTAACTATGTGTTATACTGTTACTTAAAATGATACAATAAACAATACTGAAGTTAATAAAGATAGAATATACTCCCTCCAATCCAAAAGAAGTGATCGCTATTCCGTTTTGGGGTGATCCAAAATTAGTGATCATTTTTCTTTTTTGAAATGCTAGAATCACTTGTGCTCACAAGTTTTTTGGGGGTCATATACATAAAGCATTTGTATTCACTAGTTTTATATTTTGACATAATCAAATAGATTTCCTTAATCCATGTCCAAGTTAAAGTGGTCACTTATTTTGGACCGCAAGGAGTATATTTACCTAAGTGGGGAATGGAACTAAGTGGACAAGTGGCTTGAATATTAGTCTCTAATGCTGCTATAAACTCAACACTGTTTAAGTCTAAAATAAATTTGGAAAAATACTTCCTTGGTTGGAGAAGAATTATTTATTAATATAAATAATTGACGGTTTTTCTAACGTGTGCTACAAGGGCTCACGTTAAGCCCCCATAATTGTAACACTCAACTCATTTATTTTTGATAAGAATACTCAAGCTCATTTTTAAACTTCCTTTTTATTATCTGTTTCCATAATTATAGTATTTCCATTTTTTTCTTCATAAAATTTAAATCTATTTAACTTCATTTGTATTATATGTTTCCTTAAATATGTGGATTTACATATATACAAGAGATTTTTTATTTATTTATAATTATGGAATCAAATAGTGAAAATAAAGTTTGATAAATGAGTTGAGTGTTATAATTATGGGGCTTAACATGTGCCCTAAGGGAACCCGTTAGAAAAATCGAAATAAATATTGAACCATTATAAAGTATTAAAGTAAATACTATATAAATAACTCAAATAATGTATTACATTGTTACTTAAATGTATAAAATAAATAATACTTGTGTTAACGGAGATAAAATATACTCCCTTCGATCAAAGAGAAGTAACCACTATTTTGTTTGGGGCGATTCAAAATAACTGACCACTTATCTTTTCTGATGCTAGAATCACTTGTGTTCACAAGTTTTTTGAGGACCTATGTTAAGCATCTATATCCACTACTATTATATTTTAATAGCGTCAACTAGGTTTCCTTAATTCGTGTCTCAAATCATAGTGATCACTTATTTTGGATGGGAGAGAGTATTATTTACCAAGTTGGGAATAGAACTAAGTGGACATGTGTTGAATATTATCCTCTAGTGCTGCCATAAAGCTGATGCTGTATAAGACCTTTCCTATTAACCCTCTCCTTATATTGACAAAAGCTTGTAAAGTATCAAAAAAGGATGAGAAGCTTGTAAAATAGCAAAAAGGACAACTGCTGCAAAAGACGAGCGTAAAGAGTTTTCTTAGAGCTTAAGAGGCAACGCTGCTTACAGACGCAAAAGACGAGCTATATCGCACAGGGTTTTTACGTCAGAAACAAAAACAGTTTTTAATATTTTGGAACTTCTAGCTTCATTTGACCCACCCGGGCAGATCGTTTTGATGCATATAGTATGATATCTCGCCAAACATAGGAATCTCTAGATGATACATAAAATTTGTGCAATTTACAATCGATTTTCACCCACCCAAACGATTCGTGTCGGCAGGCCTTGGAATCGAATCGAGTCGTACGATTGTATCGCGAATCGTATGTTATATATACCTATCATGCAAACTGTTCCTTGGCCAAAGCTGTCACAGGTGAGCAAGAGACATGTGAGACTTACTTGGGGCGATCGAGAAGCAAGGCAAGAAAAGCGAGAAATGCGACAATATAGGGGGAAATAATCAAGAAAAGTAAATAATGCTAGATGATAATGACATGAAATTATGTTGATATTAATATAAATGTCAACATCCACTAGAATCAAACAAGAAATAAATAGACGTGCAGTTATAGACTTATAGTCATAGGAAATATAAAAGACAAGTGACAACAAAGTCCTGGAAAGCAAACCAGAAGTGAGGTACTCCGAGCTCGCAGCCGAGAGCAGAGTGTCCGTCTCTCCTCTCTCTCTCTCTCTCTCTCTCTCTCTCGTACTTGACAGAAACGAGGCCGACAATCAAAGGCTCACTGGATACTAACCTAAAAGCTGTCACATCAGCCTGAAAATAGTCTCTGTTATCGTTTCAACCCTTGAAAACGTTCAGCGTGTGCAAAAATTTCAACAGGTCGAAGTGTAATCCCCCCTCCTTACTAGCCCCCTTTTCCTTGTACAGTGGAGGCAATAAAACCACCCAAGCAGTTCTCATCCACCTCAGCCAGGTCTGGCCCATGGAGTAAGCAAAGGAAGCAATTGCTTAGGGCCTCAAAATAACAACAATATATAGGGGCCCCAAAATATCATTTTTCTTTTATATAATAAAAACACCAAAATTAATCAGTGAAAATTCAACTAGTTATGTGGACCGGTTAAGGGGGGGGGACAGCCTAAAAGCTCATTTCCTCGTCTATGTGGGTTCGAACCCAACTTGTTACTTTCATTTCTTCTTTCCCTTCTAGGCTTAAATTCTAGTTTTGGCTTTCCTAGCTTTCTTTTCAGTTTTTCCTTGTTTTTATTTAACAGTGAATTTGGGAATTTAATTTTTTTTTACATTATATATTTTTGCATTCTTTTCGGTTAACAATTTAATATTAATATACTTCTTTTTCTAATTTTTATTAATTAAAAATTTCAAGTCTCGTTAGTCTACGGTTCAATTTAAGCTCAAACTATTTAAGATCGTTAAAACAGAAGGAAAGACGGAAATAGAGAAATCAAATGGAAAGAATGACAAAATGCGTGAAGATATTATAAGAAGTAGAGATTTTCCATCGCACATTCGCTCGTTGAGGTTGAAAAATTGAGGGCCCCAGTCAAATTGTTTGCTTAGGGCCCCAAAGTTTTCTGAACCGGCCCTGACCTCAGCCACCTTTGACAACTATATCCACGACATCAAAACATGTTCATCAGAAAATATATTTATTGTAGTTCTTTGGTCATCTTTGCAACTTCTGAATATGTTGGAATAGATGATTCTGTCTCATGCGGCCTGGTTGCAACTGAATGCAAGTTCACAAGTTTTCATGAATGAGGTCATGTGGATGGCGGCATCTTTCCATTGGTCGAAACATCTGTTAAGTATATTCTTCAACCGAGTGAAATCCTCTGTTTTATGATAAATTCTCCTGCGTGAGTGGGTAGTAATTAGGATCTTTGAGCATATCCGGAGTTGGTATTTTGTTAAGTCCTGGGAACCTAATCTTAATGTCACCTTTATAAACCATTTGATGGAGGGTGTCCAGCTCATGTGGCTTCGGGAATGGAAATCTGTATGATTTGGTACATCTTGTGTGCGCTGTATAACGGTTTGGACCGTGTGGTTATCCTAAGAGGTGGCCCACTTCAGCTACCAACCTCTGTTGTGCGCTTTGTGAACTTGCTGAGTTTTGCGGCGTCGCCCCTGTATTACCTCCTGTTTCTCCAGGAGCTAGTCGGTTCTGCCTGTGGCTTTGTTAGGCTTTGTTATTAGGTTATTTGCTGCATAAAAATCGTTCCTGGAATTTGAACTCGTGAAAGACCAAGAACTGAGATGCCCAGACCCTTCAAATTTGCCAAAGTACCTGTGTCCACAGGACATGACATGGGTGTGGGTATGGGTGTGGGTATTCTACACGACATTTGGTGTAAAATCTTAAGGTTTTGGAGGATCTGACACTCGAATCCATACATGTGTCAGACACTTGCACCTGAGTCCGAGCATCATAGATCAAGAATTGATGGCAAGTCTCATCCTCTCACTCAGTGTTGTCCTAACTCATCTTCTGGGATGGGACGGATGAGGTGAATGACTTGTGGAAACATGTTTGATTAAATATATGGTTTCTTAACTTGGTTTCTGCAGTTTCCTTGTGAGCTCCTCTTGGACGTGAAAGAACTTTGGGATTAAAACTGTTTTGTTAAATCAATGAAATCGTAGTTATCTTCCTTGTGCAACCTTAGTACCATATGTAATCATTGCCTGTCAAAGTCGTTGTCATTGGCTAGTGTTTCTTGCATGCAGGTCTAAAGTCTCTAGGTATTGTTGGACATGCTCATTGCGTTGTAAATAAAAGATTAATGCTTCATGCACTTTATATTAGCAGAGGCGTATTGACAAATTCGTGAAGGTATTGCTGGACAAATCCAAATGTAAACTACAAAATGCACCAAAATTGTCACCAACATCTGGACAAAGAAGAGACTATAAAAGAGTGTTGCTTGTGTGATGATGCTGCATTGATGAACTGAAAGGCGGAAAAAAATTTGTGTAGCAGACATCAAATGATCGGGATGTAAACTGATTGATCTGCAATGAGTTGCAATTTATAATAATTTTTAACAATTGAGGTTATATTATTTAAAATGGAATAAGTGTAGGCTGAATATTAAGTTGATTTTTCTCATACGGACTAAATAAGTATGCACTTTGAGGCTGCGGCGAAGCCACATGAAGCACAAAGGGCTTTGTTGAGCATGTGAATAGCTTTATCAAAACTGACTGCATTAGGAGATAATCTCGACCCTCGAGTCAAATTCAGATATTAGTAGGTAATTATCTAGTCATCTTTTTTTCTTTTCTTTTGGAAAACTCTTTAGCAAATATCAGGAATCGCTGTACTACGTAGAAGTCTTGTTTATTCATTTGGATTTTTCATTATAGGCCACCAAATCGGTTAACACTCCCCTGCCTTAGCCTCCCCAGCTCTCCCTCCCCACTAGATTTGAACATGTAACTATATGGAACCGGGAAAGAGTCTTGTCCACTAGGTAACCAAATTGGTCTCAAGAGTTGTGATTTTTCCCTTGTGTGGGGAATGATGAAATGAATTTACTCAACTTCTAGGAGCAGTTATACCCTGTTTGTGTTTTCTTATGGCAGATAGTCTATAATGAAGTTGATATAGCACTATCTTTATCTCGTTTTCAAGCTTTGTAGGTTGCTAATATAAGAAATTATATAGGCGAGGATAGGATGTATATTGATATAGAGGCACTTTAATAAATGTTTATGCACGTGTTCTTTTAAGCTAATCTAAGGTGCAACTTTGTCACTGGAGACAAATAAAAGAAAGTAGCCTTCTGTTAATTAAGCTGAAAAATGAGGGAAATGGAAGACCAAACAGAAGTCCTTCTTTCCCTTAATTTTTGTACAATTTCTTCTAAACTAGAGTGATTAAGACTCGTTAATTTTTTGGTCTTTTGATGAGGAGTTACCAGGTTTATGTGCTTTGGGATTATCTATGTTTAGTGCGTTTTGTTGTAATTAGTTTGATTACACCAAAAGAAACTTCTTTGATTAGTAACACATAAACTTACTTGGGAAAAGAATAATGCATTATCCATCTTCTGAAATCTGGTATTGTTAGCATCAATGACTTCAGTTATAACATTATTTACTTTTCTGTTTTTCTTTTGTCATCATTCTATAGCCAGTTACGAAATTCGAAACTTTTACGGTGGAAGATCGGCCTCGTGAGCAATGGGTTACTTTGAAGGGAAAATCTGACAGGGATGAAAATATTAAACTTGAAGCAACAATGTTTGATGGATATGATAATACTGGTTCCAATATCAAGCTCCATATTAGCTTGCTAGTTGATATATGGAAGGGAGACGGAAGTAACTTACTCGAGTTTGCTTGCTCAGCATGGCCTGACCGCTTGGAGATTCAGAAAGTGTACATATTTAAGCCTGATGAAACTCTGGCTAACCCCTACACTGGTCCTAAATTCAGGTACAATTGTTGGTCCCTCATCATGTTTTATACACTTTATGAGAACTGAGCATCTCAAGTTTATTTGGCACCCTTCCGCTGTTCATTTTACTTGATTGACAGGAACCACCAGATTTGCTACTCCCTCTGTCCCAAAATGAATGACCATTTTTGTCCCAAAATGGATGACCTTTTGAAACTTTTTCTTAAAAAAACTGTCCCTACATGATTTTTTACCGATTTGTTTTTCATAGTTCATTATATATTTACAAAACTAAAATTCTGAAAGTGAAAAGCATTAAAATTTATGCATTTTTTTATATTAAATATCAACCTTTTCAGAATGGGCCTTACATGCAAAATGGTCATTCATTTTGGGACGGATGGAGTACTACCTTTGATCACCTGATTTTGAACTGGGGTTTGATTTTCTTTTATTTCTTTTTTTCTATCTTTCTTTCCACTTATTTGTTCTTTTATTTCTATATATATTACCTTCAATCCTTCCCCCCTTGTTTCCTCGGCTCTTTCAGTCACGAGTCCATATGGCGATTCATGTTAGCTGACCCCAAATAATTTTGGGATTAGCTTTGTTGTTGTTATTGTTGGTGGTGCTTACATGTTTGATATCAAAACTTTTTGTTTTGTCAAAATATGATTGCAGCGATTTGGATAAAAAGCTTCAGAATAAGCTTTATGAATTCCTGAAGGCAAGGGGGATAAACAACGACCTTTCAGTTTTCTTGCATGAATATATGATGAAAAAGGACAAAATTGAGGTGATTGGATGGTTGGAAAAACTCAAATATGTTATGGCCAAATAGAAGAGCTCTTACTCCTTTTCATCTGTTCATCTTCAACTTTTGCTCCCATTATAAAGTAAGTTTTCCGGGAATTATCTGCATATACCTTTTAAAAGGCATATGCTTTTTTCTACCGTACAACTCAAATTGTTATTGAAGATGAGTTATGTACTTGAATTCGATGTATTGTATTAGGTTCACAAGATTGCCAGTCCTCTTTGAAAATTACTTTTTCAAAAGTGTTATAAGAAAAAAATCCATATTCATTGCCCCAAAGCAAGAGAGCATGTGCTGTAGGTAGTTTACCATTTAAAAAAAGAATTAAATAGTAATTTGATCTCTAACTACCCAAACTGATGCTGCTAAAAATGAGAGTTGGGCTTGTATCAAGTCCATGAGCGAGAGATGATCAAAGTAGGCCCAAAGCGAGTAAAGGCCCAAGAAGAAGAAAGCGATAAAGGTAGCCCAGGTGTATCCCGCTGAAAAGTATGTCCGGTGATATCCCGCCAAATTCACTAAAAAGGTAAGCTCAAGATGATGAAAGCGAGATAATGTGAAGAGAGGAGCGATATATCGATGTAAGATGAATAGCGAGATAACGAGGTGAGACGGCGAGATAATGAAATGAGGCGATCTGGTGCTTGGTTAATCGTATCCGGCGAGATAGATTCCAGTGGGAGCGACACATAAAGGGCGGCATATAAATATCTACGAAATGGGACCCACTGGAACGGTTGGACATTGGGAAAAGTGAGGTGTGTCAGAGAAAAAGCGTCACATGCTTTGAGTTTATTCTCATGATTGGCTAATGGAATGATGACACGTGAAATTAGAGGCTAACGGTCGCACGAGATAGTCACGTGACAGGGGCATGTGCATGGCACGAGGGAAGGGGGTATATATACGAGGGATCGTCATCCCTTCCAAGGTACGTTCATCCACAGACACGAAACACCTTTCCTTTGATTCAGATTTCCCTTGCCAGAACAGATACTTATCCTCACGCCGGAGGGGCTTACGCCGGAGCCGCCCCCGGATCAGCTTACGTTTATTGGTGTGCAGGCGAGAAGAAGGAGCCGGAGATATCAAAATCAGACTACAACGATCGTGTTGCTGCTGAGGAAATTCTTGGCAACATCACAAACTTTAACTGCATTATCAAAACTATCCTTAAATTAAACTATACTGTAATTTGATTCCTGATTTTTATTAATGTAATCTTATGTGACAGACAAGCCTAATATTCCAAAGAGATCAAAGTCAAACTAGTAAATACTATCCTCCGTCTCATAAAATCTTATCCATTTACTATTTTGACGGTCAATGTAAAAGAACTTTAACCAAGCATTAATGTCAAACTAATCATTCTAATGAAATTTTAAAAATTATTATTGATAAATCACATAATGATTTATCAATAACAATTTTTAGATTTTCAATATGACGATTAAATTGACATTTTTGTTTGATCAAAGTTCATTAGTATTGACCGCCAAAAACAGAAGTGAGTAAAGTTTTATGGGTCGGAGGGAGTATACTTTATGGACCATATATATATATATATATATATATATATATATATACACTCCCTCCGTCCAGTTACATACTTCACACTTTCTATTTTGGGCGTCCAATTACATACTTCACACTTTGTCTCCTACATTATTTTAATACTCACAACACCATTATAATTTACTATTTTCTCCACTCATTTTCTCTCCTATTTTACTTTTACACTCACAACATTATATCATTATTTTTTTCCTTAATCCACGCATGAACAGTAACACTGTGAAACATGTACTTGGACGGAGGGAGTATATATATATATATATATATATATATATATATATATATATATATATAAATATAAAGGCACAATTGCATTCTATTGCTAATATTTCCTTCCAAAATATAAATGATTCTAGAACATTATTTTTTGTTTTTAATGTCATTGACATGATCAAACCCCAAATTCTAATGATACAATTAGTTATTGTATACCATTAGACTCTAATTATTAATACTAACTATCAACTAACTCAGTTTCTAATACTACTATTTTATTAAAAGAATATGTTTCTACTATAGTACATGTTATCAGTCATTACATAAAATGATAACTTTTCATTTAAAGTTTTTTTTTTTTATCATTTTAAGTTTAAGTAATAATTTTTTGAAAAAAAATACATTATGCAAGTATAAAATAAAATATGAAAAAATAAATTTACAAAAATCATTTATGAACACATTATACAACAAAAAAGTCATTCACTTTATAACAAAAAAATGTCATTTATGTTTGGCCGGATGCAGTAGTAATAAATTACTTTTTTTTTTTTTTAACAAAAAACGGATAATTCATCAAATATTCACGTTTCTCTCTCCTATTATACAACTCTCTTTTTATACGAGTATATATAGTATATATATGTTTTTTAAGTCATATTTCTTCTAATTAAAAAAAAAGGTCATATTTCTTCTATCATGTTCTTTTATTTTTTATCTTACCAAAATAAACATTATCACGCTTTTATATAAAAACATTTTGATACGGTTTTATGTAGGAATTTTTCAATTTTTTTAATATTAATTCAATAACATTATCGTCAATTTATGAAAAAATATTATCTGAAAAATTATTATTTTTACCGTCGTCGATAATTTTACATTGATAATTGCTTATTATATTAACTTTGTTTAAAATAGTTTTTTGCTCGTGCGTTTAATGCACGGGTGTTGCACTAGTTGTACGCAGGAAACGATCCAGATCAGCTTTATTCCAGCAATAGGTTGATCTTCAACTACTAGAACCTGAAACCACGAACAAACGAGTATACGGGATTGTATCAAGCTAATACCCTCCGACGTGATAATGAGATGTCGAGTTATATGGTGATATAAACTGTATTGAAAATGACGTAATCTCCAAATAACCAAGATTAAATTACTTTTTTACGTTGGATGTAGTATTATATATAGGAGCTACATAGAATAATAAGGAATCCCTTAAATTGTGGAGATAATGTAGGCGTAACGATTTCCGTGATTGTAGGAGACAGTTACAGACTGAGTCGTAGATAGACGCACGTTTTCATAGGTCGAGGTCGACTGAGTATTCGAGGTCGACCTAACTTCGTGCCTTAGATAGGCAGAGATTGTACAAGTAGATGATCGTATGTCGGACGAAGCTAGGTCGGGATCAAGGATGGTCGGACAATGAGTTAGGTCAACTGATCTTTGTTGGGGCGTCGGAGTTGTGGCAATTGGATTGGTCCGTTCAATAGCTGTGTCTTTGCGATGTTTGAAAAGTTGGGATTCATACGTTGGGCCTGGCCCATCACTTTTATTCCGTTCAGTGGCCCCCAACTTTCTGAGTTGATTTTGTCGACTAGGAAGTTATGAGATTTTGTGATGATTCACGTTGCTCGCTATTGGAGGTCGACTGGGTAGACGTAGGTCGATCTCGACGATTGACTTTTGGCGGTTGGATACACTGTTTAATGCGCCGTAATTCTCACAATAATGGTACGGTTCTGGCGATTGGACAACTGCCTTCGGAACCGCTGCGGAACATTAACTCTGAAAATGGAACGGTTATGTCTCCCACCCTTTTCAATTCAGGTAAGGAAAATGAGGCGTATAAAAGGAAGGATTCCTTTACTTCCCAAACTTTACAATCCTCTAGCAAACAAATACTCCAGCAAGAATAAAAGCAAGGAATTTGATTTTCTAGCGTAATCGAGCAAGAATAAACCCCCCTTCCCTAGAGAGAGGTTAGCATTGCCAGGGGAATCTAGGTCGTACTTAGGTAGCTCGGAACATACTTCAACTAGGTCTGATTCCCCTGTTTCTATGTCTTCTGTAGATATGGCAGCTCAACAAACTTCAACCTCTTCATAGTTGAGCTCTTCCTCTAGCAATATAGTGGACAAATTTTGCTCGACTGTGGTCGCATGTCGCAATGAGAGGGGATATGTGGCCCCCAAGCCGGCAATAGGGAGGAAGAATGGTGAGTCCCGTATCAACATTCTGCATGACTTCTTTGAGAGGTCTCTCGTGACGACATCCATCTTACCCACTTCACTGAGAGGCAAATGAAATCTCAGTCTTGGAAACATTGGGGCTTGAGCAACTCCAGCGTGGCTTTTGACTATGGTCAGTTTGAGGCCGGGCTACGCCTTCCTTTAGATCCCTTTATCTATGAGTTCTTGGAGTGTTTGGTCGATGTTCCAATGCAGTCTGGGGCTAATACCGTGAGGATTTTGGTCTGTTTTGCCATGGTTTGTAAGATACGAACCATGTATGCACGTATTCATGAGGTTCTTTAAGGTCATGCAGAATGAGAGAACCATCGGGATAAGCACACCTGTTCGTTTCAAACCTAACGGTTCTTTTTATACCGCAAGTACACGAGTTATAATAGTATAGCAAGTGCAAGTACGGGTCGATCCCACAGGGACATGGTTTACTTTAGAAGGATATTTGTTTTTATATAGATTTATAGAAATAAGATTGGGGGAAATATGATTTGGTTTGAGAAAATACTAAAAACATACACAGATTTCTTTAATTTAACTCTTATAAGATGAAGACATTCTTGGGTTGGGACTCAAACAATTATTTATTCATCAAATAATCATGCCTTTGAATAAAGGTTTTCATCAAAATCAAGGATGGTACATTCGGCCTATACTACTTCTCACGATCAAGCAAGTAGCATTTGTATTCTTCACTAATTATGCCCTATCTCTCGATGACCCATAATTAGTAAGAATCCATTAATGTTTATAAAGTCCACGTAATTTCCATTCAAGGAACACCCCTAGGCCATTAAACTACTCTCGTGATTAATGAACCTAGTTCCTTCATATGGTTCCGCTAATCGAGATTTTCCGCTAGGTACTTCTCTCGATTAACTGGAATCATATAAATTGGACGTCTCCAAAATGTAAGTCTTTTTACGTTTAATATGAAAAAATTGTTAAGATGAAGAGAAGATGGCATGGTTTTAAAAGTGATGAACAAACGTGTTGAGTTTCCAACCCCAAGAATTTAGGGGATTACTCACAACCCATAATTAAAACAAGCATAAAGAGATGATAAGATAACATATAAATAAAGATAAAAAACTTATGCTTGTAGAAACTGAGGCTGAAAGTAACTTGGATGTATTATTGCTTCTTCAAGGGAACTCCAAGAACAATTGAATCTTTGTATTTGGAAACAATAAATAAAATGCTAGAGTATTATGCTGTGTATTCTCAGATGTATTTCTATGATTTTCGGATCTTAATGGATATCTAAAACTGAGTACAAAGGGTCCTATATTTAGGCCTTTTGACTGGGGGTGCAACTCTTAGAAAAAGGCATCTCTTGGCTGAACAGGGGAGTGCTCGGCCGAGGCAAGGTAGGTGCTCGGCCGAGCAAGGCCTTCGGCAGAAACTTCTCATTCTGATCCTCAATGCTCGGCCGAGTCAAGGGAGGTGCTCGGCCGAGTAGCAACTTTCTAGCAACTCTTTATTTTGGCCTTCTTTCGCTCGACCGAGTCAAGGGAGGTGCTCGGCCGAGTAGCAGCTGGGGTGGACTGATTTTCTGAAATTTTCTATTTTGATCCCTTTATTTTCACAGCTTTGCTTTAAGGTCCTTATACTTCAAAATATGATCCTAAAACCTGTATATTTACACAAAATACCAACCAAGCATAAAATCAAAGATATAGAATAAAATAAGCTTAATTTATACTTAATTGGCATAATATTTAAAGTAAATAATGTAATAAAAACACTATAAATGACTATAAAATAGCCATTTATCAACTTCCCCACACTTCACAAAATCTGGGGAGAAACGCGTTTCTCCGTCGCGTATGGAGAAACGGGGCAACGTTTGTCGCGCGACATACTTAGCCACAACAACTGGATATCACTTTCATCAGTTCTGGATATCCAGAACATTGAATATGGATATCCAGAAGCTTTGGAAAGGATATCCAGAAAAAATATTTGGTTTCTGGATATCACATTCATCAGTTTCTGGATATCCATATTCAATGTTATGGATATCCAGAAGCTTTGGAAAGGATATCCAGAAAAAATATTTGGTTTCTGGATATCACTTTCATCAGTTTCTGGATATCCATATTCAATGTTCTGGATATCCAGAAACTGATGAAAGTGATATCCAGTTGTGGCTAAGTATGTCGCGCGACAAATGTTGCCCCGTTTCTCCATACACGACGGAGAAACGCGTTTCTCCTAGACCGACTCTCCACACTTAAACCTTGCTTGTCCCTAATCAAGTTTGAGATAAAAAATAGAAGAGAGAAGTAAATGACCAAAAAGAGAAAGATAAAAATAAATAAGTGGCTCCGTTTCAGATTCGATGTGTTGTTTAAAGATGTTGCCTTTTAAGAAAACCATTTTCAACATTGATTCATATCATTCAAAAATTTTGAAAATAATTTCTAAAAATATCTTTTAAAGTATATTGGAGTCTAGATAAAAGAACTAAAAATTAATTTTTTATAAATAAACGCTTTTTTAAGAATTTATTTGGAAATGAAGATGCTTTGATTGAAAAAGATTTCTAAAATGAGAGATTTGTTATGCAACTTTAAGGACTTAAAAATGATGATTTTCATTTTTAGAAAGACATTTTTAAAGATTTTAGCACAACATTCTTTGGATCATGATTGATGGACGTGTTAATGGAAGTGGAAAGGAAGGGGTCAAGGCTAGTATTTTAAGTAGCATTCTTAAAAGATGATACAAGTTTTTGAAAATGCCATCACATCTTACTTTTTATTTTCTCACTCTAATAATGATTTATTCATTTTGATTTTTGAGTGGAGAATTTTATTGAAGCATAATGTGCTCATTTTTATGCTTAACTAGCCTTGAAGATGGAATGGAGGTAAAAGTGATCCAAAAAATGGTGCATAAAGAGATAAGTGCCCTTCGAAAAATGAATTTCAAAGATGAAAGTCCAAGAGCGCAAAAATAATCTTTTCGAAAATAAAGATAGTATCCAATTCTCCAAAATTTTCACAAAACAATGTTTTTTTAGAGCAATTTTATTTATACTATATTAATTTATAACTATTTCATCTATCTCCCAATATACATTTAAATTCAATATTTTGAAAATGTTTTCAAAAATTGAAAAAAATATGAATCAAGGAATAGAAACTGATTTTTTTAAAGATAATAAAAATAAGCTTTTTACAAAAAATTGAAAAAATATGAATCAAGGGATAGAAACTGATTTTTTTAAAGGTAATAAAAATAAACTTTTTAATGCTTAGAACACTTCATCATCATAGGATTTTTTTTTTGAAAGTTAAACATGCTTCTAATGCATACATAGAAAAAAAGAAGGAAAAAGAAAATACAACTAAGCTAATCAAAAAGAAAAATGAATGAAAAACTAAACTAAAATGCAAGATCCTCCCCCACACTTAAAGTAAACATTGTGCTCAATATTTTAAGGACTATAAAAGCGGGGTAGGGGAAGAATAAAAGAGACTTACAGAAATGGTGGCGGGGGCGGTGGTGGTTGAAAGTTTTCCCAATGATTGATCTCGTAGTTGTAGATGTAGTCTACTTGTCCTTGGACGCTGTTCACTCGACCTTGGATATCAGTTCGGAATTCATGAATTCTTGGGTAAACTGGGATAGGTGTTGGAGAATTTGGTTGTTTTGGAGGGTCATTTGGTTGAATCTGATGTAAAATTCGGGTGGCAGTTGGTTTGGGTTGGGGTTGATTGGTTGTTGTTGTTCCTCCTCTTCTTCTTGCCCCAAATTCAAATCTACATTCCCTTCCTCAGCTTGACCTAACATGAGCGGGAAAGACCAAGTATCCGGTTGGCTTATTGATACCACCCGGATATTGGCATTGGGAAAAATGGCGTA
The DNA here is from genome assembly GCA_022495995.1 of Adenophora triphylla var. japonica. NCBI lineage: Eukaryota > Viridiplantae > Streptophyta > Magnoliopsida > Asterales > Campanulaceae > Adenophora > Adenophora triphylla. The sequence goes on from JAFEMH010007867.1 coordinate 45,588, forward strand.
AGGTGTTTTATTTGCTCCACCTCCCACAAACCATGTATACCCTCCTTGCTCAACCTCAGAAATCATATTCATTACCTTTAGGGCCACTATATCAATCACCCTTGATCCTCTAACCGGCACCCAAGCATCGGGACCTTCTTCCGGTAGTTGAATACATACATAAATTGCAAGGAGCATTATCATCCCTCCTATGTGAATGTCACCGGGAAAGCTAGGGGAAATGTGGTCCCAAAGTCGGTCAATGAACCACTTTCCCAAATTTATCTCTCTATACCCCGTGACAAATGCCCATAAAAGAAACAATTCATTCCTGTTGATCGTCCCCTTATCCTCTCTTGCAAAAATGGTGCAAGCATAAATTCTATGGATATATCGGAGGACGGGATGGATGATTAAAGAGGCTTTGGATGTTTTGGGGAGGAAAGGTGTATGGCCCGTGATTTGCATCCAACAGATGTCCGCATTATAATGTGGAGGGGGTACATTCGGGATGTTTCTGGGGGAAGGCCAACCAAGAATCTCATTGATCTCTTCAAGGTCAAGGGTGTAATGGGTGTTTAGAACTCGAAATCCTATTTCAATATCCTCAAACTCTTCACCTGTTTCATTATCTACCAAAGTTCTTGTTCTCTTAGTCATAGAACTTAGGAATTCTAAGGTGAGGTTTTCGTAAGTTTTTGCCTCAGTGTGCAGGATCTCTTCGCCACTTAACCCTTCATGCAAGGCCCGAATGTTATTTCTGATTCCTAGAACTCTCATGGTATCTGAATCGGGAAATTGTGTGGGCTTAATGTTCTTCCCACATAGCTTGGCAAATCTAGCAGTTTCAGATTCGGATTGGAAATAAATCCCTAAAGTATTGAGTGTTGGGGTTAATCTAGAGCTAGAAGAGTCATCCTTACGGAATCTTTTTGGTGCCCTAGTTGATGCTTTTTCCTTTCCCTTCTATCCATTTAAGAACAAAGAAATAACAAAACCTAACAAAATTTTTGATAAAGTGAGAGAGAGGTTCTGAGGTACCTGATGAGAATGCCTTGAAAACTTATTTTGCTGCTTGATTGCTCCAAAGAAATCAATTAGATTCACTAATTTGAACACATTTGAAAGTTTGGGTTTTGGGAGAAGAAGATGGGGTTTTCGAATTTTTGAGGATTGGGGTGAAATTTTTGGGTTTTGAGGTTAGAAGGGTGTTTGGGAGATGGAATTAGGGTGGAGGAAGGTTGTTTGGCCGGATTAAATGGTGGGTTTGGTGGATTTATGGTGGTAGGGGGCAGCGATATAGAGGGTTTTTAGAGAGAGAGAGAGAGAGAGAGAGAGAGAGAGAGAGAGAGAGAGAGAGAGAGAGAGAGAGAGTGAGATAGGGAGGTGGAAGAGTGAGGGTTTTGTCAAAAAATCTCGTTTTTGACCCAAAAAAATTTCTGCTTATGCATTCCTCTCTTAGATTGGCGAACGTTTCCCTTAGGTCGACCACATGACGACCAATCTTAGTTTTGATGACCATGTCATCAATATAGGCCTCCATGTTTTGGCCAATCTGACTAGCAAAGACTTTGTTGACCATTCTCTGATAAGTAGCCCCGACGTTCTTTAATCCAAATGACATCTTGGTGTAGCAATATATCACTCCAGCTGCTTGGAAGGCGGTCTTCTCAATATCATCCTCGTGCATTCTGATTTGATGGTAGCCCGAGTATGTATCAAGAAAGCTGAGAGTGGCATGTCCAGCAATTGAGTCGACCAACTTGTCTATTCGAGGAAATGGGTAGCTGTCCTTTGGGCATGCTAAATTAAGATCAGTGAAGTCGACACACATCCTCCATTTCCCATTGGCTTTCTTAACCATCACCACGTTTGCCAGCCAAGTTGTGTAGGACGCCTCCTTGATTATACATGCACTAAGAATTTTGTTTACCTCCTGCTTGATGGCTACTTCTTTGTCGCGAGAAAAAATCCTTAGCTTCTGGCTTTTGAATTTCATGGTGGGGTTGACCTCAAGGCAATTCACTGCAACCTCTTCTTTGACTCCCCTCATGTCCTCTACCTTCCAGGCAAAAACATCTGTACTTTCTTTCAATAGGTCAACTATCTCCACCTTTTCTTCTGGTTCCAACTGTCTCCCTGTTTTGATTTTCTGCTCGGGGTATGATGGGTTGGCCTCTATATCCTCCAGCTCGTCTATTGGTTCCAGCTCTAGGCTGTCTCTAAACTGCAGAGTCTCAATGATGATCTCTTTGACCTTTTTTCTTTCCTCATCCCCCAAGTGTGGAGCTTCTATCTCGATCATATCATCTAGCTCAGCAGCTATTTCCACGTTGGAGGCCCCTGAGTTTTGGTTGACTTGGAGGCCTAGGTCGCCAATGATGATCTGGTCGACCAAAACTGCATCTATCGCAACCTGAGTGTCTTTAGAGGGACGTGTTGGCTCAGTCATGACGTGGTTATGTGAGGGATAGGTCGCCTCTTCTATACACTTGATCGTATATAGCCTGGAAGTAGTGGTGACAGACTTTGAAAACTTCCAGGCCTCTGAAGTGTCTATTTTCAACTCTTTTTTTTGGAACAGAGCACGTGATCTAGATACTCTCTAGCTGTACTTAGAACGCACCCAACTCCCAGTACGGTGGGGAACTTGACCCTTTGATGAGGGATGGATGGCACCGTTCCTAGTGCGACCTGTCCAATTATACCCAATATAGCATCGTAATCACTTATTACATCAATGACTATAAATGTTACCTTAGCTGTTGTTCTCAAGGGATGATGTCCAATGTCCACCTCAAGATCTATCTGACCTTTTGCTTCGACCCTGTGGCTGGTGAATCCCTCTAGTTGACCTGAGTAAGGCGACAATCGAACATCTGTCAATCCCATGTCTAGGAAGGTTTTGTAATATAGGATGTCCTTGCAGGCCCCCGTATCGACCAAAATCCTGCTGGAGGTACAGTCATCAATGAGCCCTAGAATCACCAATATCTGTTCTCTCGCAGCCATGCTGGCCACTAGCTCGTAGGGATAGAAACTGATCACCTCGTCTTGTACACAACTTATGGGAGGTACATATGGGACTTTACTCAGCTGGAAAATCTTGTGTTTGAGCGCTGTGTTGCTTGTTTCTTAAGCAATTACCCCCAAATTCAGTCTTGGCTGCCTTAATTCTAGCACACCCCTTGTAGGTTGATTTATACCTTCTGGACGACCTCCTTTCACAAACCTATCCAACCTTCCTTTGTTTACCCACTTCTGGATGATTCTTTTCAAGCTCATACATTCCTCCGTGGTGTGCCCGGTGTCCTTATGGTACTCGCAGTACCTTCCATTATCACTTCTGACCTTGTTCTGAGTATTCATTGGGACAGGAGGACCTAGGTCGACTGTATTCATGATTTTTGTCTGACTAAGCGTAAGGGGAGTGAAGCTTTCAGGGAACCTTTCAGTCGCCCTAGTTCTATTTTTTCCCTTGTTGTTGTCATTCTTGTTCTTCCCTCCTTTGATCGACTCACCAACTTCAGAATGCTTGGATCCTTTGTCCTTCTTTCTTTCTTTACATTCCTCAGCCACGGCCACATCATAGGACCTTTCAAACAATTCCTTCCTTGTGGTCACCCTCATAACCTGGAGCTAATAATCCAGATCGGGAGAGGACACCCCATTCCTGAAACAGTTGATGACCTCCCTATCTGTTAGGTCTTCCTTAATTTGGTTGACTAACTCCTTGAACCTGGTGAAGTAACTCATGGTACTTTCTGTCTGGCCCTGAATCATGTTGTTTAGGTCGGTAACCGTCTTCTTACGAGCCCCTGTTGTAGAGAAACGCTCTAGAACTTCCTCCTCATGTAACTCCACGAGGTGATACAGCCAGCGGATATGCCACCGAACCAAGTTAGAGCTGCACCTGTGAATAGGGGTGTCAGCGGTTCGATTCAAACCGCGGTTTGAGACCGAACCATGTGGTTCAGCTCAGTTCGGTTTGGTTTTTAACGATTAACGGTTCAGCTCGGTTCCAAAAATTTATAAACCATGCGGTTCGGTTTGGTTTGCGGTTTGACTCCTCCAAAGCGAACCAAACCGAACCGAACCAAACCATTTCGAGCTGAACCGCCAAACCGAACCACCGAGCTGAACCGCCAAACCGAACCATCGAGCTGAACCACCAAACCATTGATTTTTAACCGTCGATTATTTTGATTTTATTTCCACCTTTAGATCTTTCAAACCCTAATCTAAATACCTAACCCTTTCCCTTTTCATTTCTCCAGTTCCATTTCCGCCTCACTCCCTTTTCCTTTCTCCAGTTCCAACGCCAACAGTGGTGCCTCTCTCTCTCTCTCTGCGCCATTTTCTTCCATCAATGACGAACCAGGTTTTCGACCTCACTCTTCCTCTTCCTTCGTCCTGACCTCACTCTTCCTCTTCCTTCGAAACCCTAATTTGATTTCATTTTGATTTGATTTAATGTGATTGATAATTGTGTTGATTTGGGAACAGGCTCTGAGCAAGATCGCTTGCAATCGTCTCCAGAAGGAGTTAATGGAATGGCAGGTGAATCCACCCGCTGGATTCAAACACAAAGTCACTGATAATCTCCAAAGGTTTTCACTATTTCGATAATACTTGCTACTTTTAATACGTAATTTCATTTTTTTAAATTTCTCTGTTAAATTGAAATCAATTATTTTTTGTTCGTGTTTTTAATCTTGTTCAATCATGTGGGATAAAATTGATCTTGCAGGATTATGGGGTAAACAAAGAGCCAAGCCAGAAGAAAATTGTTAATGTTGCAAACAGTCAACTTGCTCCTGCTTTGAAAGAATTGACGAAGATGCTATTTAATGAGGAAACTTATAGGTTATATTGCTAGCCTCTGGGTTGCTTTAGTTTTACTCTATTGTTTACCTTCAAGAGAGTTCTTTTTCATAAGCACACAATTTTCAGAGCTGCGATGATGGAATTTCAAATCAACATGTCTGAAATGCCCCTTGGAAAGCTTAGTAAAAGTAATATCCATAAAGGTACAAATTTCAAACACTGCTTACACCAAAAAAACCCTAAGTAAAGGCTTAGTGGAGTTAGAGTTTAACATTGAACATTGCTTTCCAGGTTTTGAAGCACTTATAGAGCTGCAAAATTTACTAAGTAATACGGCCCTTAATAATGAGGGATAAGGATGGGTGATTGAAGTCAACGGTGCACCTGGAACTTTGTATGCTAATGACACATACTAGCTTCAAGTTGATTTCTCTGAGCACTATCCTATGGAAGCCCCTCAGGTTAGACTTTGACCCTTATATGATCGATCTTTGCTCTGAATCATATTTTGCCTTTGCTTATTTTGATCTGCCACTTCACGGTGTAGAATTTGGCATGCATTAGACTGTTAAAGACGAAAAAGCAGTCCACTTTGAGTGACAGGAACGTTTGGAGTTTGGATAGGTTTGTGGTTTGGACCGCGGTTTGAACGACTTAATGGAACCGCGGTTCGAGACCGAATCGAACCAAACCAAACCGAGGTGGTTTGGTTCGGTTCGGTTTGAAATTTTCCATGGTTCGGTTCGGTTTGGGATTTCTCCAAACCGAGTACTAGCAGTTTGGTCTCTAAATTTGTCCAAACCGAACCAAACCGAACCATTTACACCCCTACCTGTGAAGGTGCTGGTTAATGTCTTACATAGCACGTCATTCTCAGAGGAGACCAAACACATAGTGGCCTCAAAGTGTTGCATATGATTCAAGGCAATTGTCGTGCCTGAATACTTTTCTAACACTGGCAACTTGAACCCGACAGGTGGGCCTTTATCGAGCATGTTATTGGCCAAAGGTCGAAGAGTGAAATCATTTCGTTCGACCTTCCCATTAGTTACCTTACGATCTGCCTCCATATCATCCAATCTCCTTTTCGAATTGAGAAGCTCCCTAACATCCAGGTCGCCTCTTTGGCGGGAGACCGAATTAGACTTTTGCCTCTCCTCACGGTGGAGCTCCCTCCTAGAGTGACTCCTCTGCCTTTCATCAGTTGGGGGAGTCCTTTCTCTCCTTTTTTGTCGGGGAAGTGACCTCTCTCCCCTTTGTGGCGACCTACGCTGAGCCCTATCAACTTCAAGCTGCCTTATTTGAGCTGACTCGACCTCTTGCTCTCTCTGCTGGTTGAGCCTATCCCTTAGGTCGCCAGTCCGGTATATGGAGACGTGGGTAGGAGGAGGAATTTCATTCCTTCTCCTTTATCCTGGCGGCCTAGGTGCCCCATTAGCACGCCTATGAGAGGTGAGAGAAGGGGCTACCCTTTGTGATCTCCTATCGCCCTTCTTAGGAGACTCAGGTTGCATGAGCAACTCATTTTGTACCTCGAGTAAACTCTGTATCACTCTAGCAAGATCTCCTTCCTACTAAGGTGATAAGCTGAGGGACCTGGAATGTCGCCTTTAGCTGGTCGACCTGTTTGGATCCTTTTAGCTTGATGGCTCACCGATTGATTAGGTAGGGCCTCTTCTCTCTCCTCCCATCTTGCAACCCCATTTCATCAGCCACGCTGTTGGAGCGAGTGGCCCTCCAAGTGGGGTGCCCCTGTAGAGGAGGAGGTAAATTAGCAGTACGGTTCCCCGTACCTACATCAATGTTTCCCCCAAAATTCTCACGTAGTAGTTCATTGGAGGCAGTAGCAGTATGTCCGTATGAGACCATGCTTGTGATTATACGAAGTTTCAAGATCTAGTGTGATCGTTTCCCGGCAATGAAACCAAACTAATGACGCAGGAAACAATCTAGATCAGCCTTAGTTCAACAATAGGTTGATTTCCAGCTACTAGTACCTGAAATCACGAATAAACGACTAGCAGGGATTGTCTCCGACTAATACCCTCCGGCGTGATGATGAGATGTCGAGTTAGATGGTGATATAAACTGTATTGAAAATGACGTAATCTCCAAATAGCCAAGATGACATTACCTTTTTTACGTTGGATGTAGTCTAGTATATATAAGAGCTCCATAGAATAATAAGGATTCCCTTAAATCGTGGAGATAATGTAGGTGTAACGATCCCCGTGATTGTAGAAGACGGTTACAGACTGAGTCGTAGATAGACACACGTTTTCATACGTCCAGGTCGACTGAGTATTCGAGTTTGGCCTGACTTTCGTGCCTTAGCTAATCAGAGATTGTACAAGTAGATGATCGTATGTCAGACGAATGTAGATCGGGACCAAGGATGGTCGGACAGTGAGCTAATTTGACTGATCTTTGTTGGGCCGTCGGAGTTGTGGCAATTGGATTGGTCCGTTAAATAGCTGTGTCTTTGCGATGTTTGTAATGTTGGGCTTCAAACCTTGGGCCTGACCCATTACTTTTATTCCGTTCAAGGGTATTCTTAATATTTCAAATACTAGCACTAGCACGTGCTCGTGTCCAAGGCCACGTAATTTTTAAAATTTTTTTTTTAATTTTTTTTTAAGGGCAAAATGGGAAAGGAACAAATGTATGAGAGCAAAATGAGAATTTAGCCACTTGAAACTGTTCATACCACTATAGCAAACACCCCTTCCATTTATACTATAGATTTGACACAATAACCCAATTAATAAAGTAAATTAATTTTAATGTGGGGAATTGAATAGGAATTTGACTGATTTTGATGCAATAAGCGAAAATTATTTTGGATCTAACATTTTATCCAAAAATGACAATTATTTGAATCAGAGAATGTAAATCTAAGAACTTTATTTGGAACAAAAGAAATACTTCCTCTGTCTCAAAATGTTTGTCTCATTTGATTTTTTTGTTGAACTTTGATCACAAATATATGATAATTTAATTTATGTTCATGAAATTCTAAAAATTCCTATTGATTCACCATTAATAATATTATTAACAACAACTTTTAGAATTTCATGAACATAATTAATCTCTCATAAATTTGTGATCAAAGTTCAATAAAAAAGTAAAATAAGACAAATATTTTAAAACGAAGGAAGGAAGTATTTAATTCTTATAAAATATTATGTGGGAAAATGTGGATGCAATAAAGCCAGAATATTAGTCACATTGGATCTGAGCATTATAACAAAAAATCTTTCCGAGATTTTGTTATGATAATTAATTAAGAGCCTCCGTACGTTATTCATTACCCGACAAACCCTACTTCCACTAATTAAATCCCACAACGACAAAGTATGAGTCATTTATCAACTACTACAATCCTCCACAAATGTGTCCCAACTCATTTTTTCCTTTTATTTTAATGGTACTTCATTATAATAAACTAGCCTAAGCCCGTGTTCAAGATCACGTTTTTTTATTTTGTTTTTTTTTAAATAAAAAAAAAATTTTAATTAATTTTTTTTTTTTTTTTGGGCAAAATGTGAGGGACCAAATAGTTCCTCCATTTTTATATAAATTAAACACAATACGGAGTACTCTCTCTGTCTCATTACAAAAGACACAAAAATTTCATTTTGATATCTCATTATAAAAGACATAAGGCACAAAAGAAAAATTTTTAATACTTATTTATTCATTAGATTTACATGTAATACTCAAATAATTTATCAACTTACTATTTTCTACCCACTTTCTCTCTCCTATTTCACTTTTTAAACTCTCAACATTTACTCCATTATACTCCCTTCGTTTCACCCGAAATGAGATTATTGATTTCGATACGAAAATTAAGAAAAAAATGTTACTGCATTAGATGTTGTGCTTATGAAAAGTGAGGTGGAGAGATATAGTGGGATAGAGAATAATAAGTGAAAAATTGTTGTGAGTGTAAGAGTGAGTTCGACTGATTAAAACTTTCCATTTTAAAATTTTCTTATTTCGAATGAGACAACCAAAATAGCAAAACGTATTAGTTCGAGCGGAATGGAAAAAAATACACTTTTCTAATTATTATGTAAAATTTATTTTGCATTATGGGATGAAGGAATATTTATTATGTACAGGAGGGGTGTATTTGTATTTGAGGATTGGATCACATTTTGAATGTAATGTCGCTATTATGGTGTTTAACTAGAGTATTTTGGCATTATTTTAATAGGCCGACAGGCTTCCGTAAATAATTGCATGTGTCCATATTTTATATAAAAAGGTCTTGAGTGCTTTTCCTTATAGTATTTGAACTATTACTTATGCAATTTCGATGTGGGAAAGGGATGGGATCATCGCTCAAGTTATGCAGTTAAAGGATTCACCAAGACCTTATCATCTCGACCGTCCATCTTCTTCAATCGAAAAAAATGAAATTTGAAATACTTGTAAATCTATATATATCCATAACGATCAATTGTCGAGATTAAATCATGTCAAAATATCGTTTCGACATGTTTAATCAAAACGATCATATCAATTCTTTTTAAAAAATTGGTCGTCACGGGTAGTTCAAGCCATGAAAGTCATTAACTACAGCAGCAGCAGTAGAGCATTACATGATAAAAGATACCCTTATACTTTTATCTACTCTCATTTACAACCTTTGTGCTGTTGAAAGAGACGATCACCATTACCTAATTTTCCACCATTGCTGATGTCCAGTTTCTTGATGAAAATACACCAAGAAGAGCTCATAATTTCATACATTTGTCCAAGAATCAAATTCTACATAATATAAATAAATCTAAGAAATAATATGTATATATAACAAGTATGATTATTTATAAACCAAGATTTGAAAAATGAAAATTCAAATCTGCTCAATCAATCAAAACGTGATTCAATTCACAACTTGAGGGACAAGTCAAGCTTTGGCAAGTCATCCTTACTAGTACACTTCAAATTTCCTCCTCCTCTGCCGCCGCCGGCCCACCCATAACCACCACCAACCAATTCATCACCACCCATCTCTCTTCTCACTGCCTCGAATCTCCCAACTCCACCTCCGCCCGGGTAATTCTGCATCGATAGCCTCCCTACCGCAGGATGTTGATCCATAGGTGATCTTGTCCATCCATTTTGTCCATAAAAGCTCTTATAACCATTAAACCCCAAAGAAGTTGTTGAAGATGAGGAGATATAAGAAGGTTTATGGATCATTGAGTGTGCCTGAATTCCAAGGGATCTATTACCATAAATATTACCATGAAGAGGGAGAGAAGCTAGGCTTGGATATTGATACAAAGAGTGCCCTAACGCGATCCGTTGACCTCTTTTCGCTATGGTTCTTTCCCTCTTGTGAGCATTTTGGTGTCCCCCTAATGCTTGTGAACTATAGAATTTTCTCTTACAATAATTGCAAGAGAAAACTCTTGGCTCAGTCGCATCTGCAACATCAGATCCAACTGAGCCGCTTGCAACTGTAGTTACTTCAGCGTTTAGACAGTCGATGAGATTGAGCTCTTGATTCGATCGTTTTGCGAGGTTGAGATCATCTTCATCATGTTCTTGATCTTGACTTTCCCCTCCATCTTCTTCTTCTTCTAGTATTATGATCTTTTTCCCTGTCTCCAAGAGACGCCGATGGTCTTTTTCTTCACCTTGTAATTCCATCAAAAGTTCTTCTCAGCCCCCACTCTTAATTTGCTCTCTGTGTGTGTGTTTTTTTTTTTTTATCTTTTTTGGTAACAAAGATGTACTTTAGACTTTCTTCATCTCAAGTGAAAATTTATGCTATATGTAGATAAGAGTACGTTGTTACCAAAAGTAGAAAACTATCATAGAAAAACTAGAAGAATATTATACTCCCTCCGTCCCACAATTATGTAGAATTTTTGGTCTGGCACGGAGATTAAGGTAAAAGTGATAAAGATAATATGTTGTGAGTGTAAAAGTAAAATAGAAGAGAGAATGAGTGGAGAGAATAGTAAATTTAAAAAGTGTTGTGAGTAGAGAGAAGTGGGTCCCATTTTCATTTTGGGAAATTATTGATTATTGTGAGACGCCCAAAAGAGAAATTTTTCGGTATTATTGTGGGTCCCTCCGTTCTGTTGAAGAGGTACAATTTTTTTTTTAATAATGCGTCTCAATATAAACTACAGTTTTTATAAAATGGAAATTTTTTATTATTTTTATATTAATGTAACCTACATATCATACTCACAACGACAATTCAATTATTATTCCCTATCCCACTTTTTTTTCCTCAATTTTCATACTTACAACACATATTTCACTAACACTTATCAAATTCTCGGGCAAATTGTAAGTGTGTGGATTGTGCAAATTGTAAGTGTATGAATTGTATTGGGACAAAGAAAGTAATTAATATTTATAATATTTACTCAAGATCTATACTCTCTCCGTTCCGCTCGAAAAATCACAAATTTTTATTTTGGACGTTCCATTTAAAAATACACTTTTTCCAAAAAGGAAAATTTTTATTACTATTCCACCCACTCATTCTCTCTCCTACTTTACTTTTACACTCACAACATTCTCTCTCCTAACTATTCCTCCCACTCATTCTCTCTCCTATTTAATTTTTCATACTCACAACATTTAAACTTTTTCTTTTTCCTACATCACTTTCCTTAATTTGCGTGCGAGGTCCATTTTGTGACTTTTCGGGCGGGACGGAGGGAGTATTTTTTTTATAATTTATTTTGGAAGAGAGATAATATAATATGAAAGTCTTATTAAAAAACATTAAAAAATAGACTCATTTAAATATGCATTATAACATATACTTCATCCGTCCCGCTACAACCTGCACAGTTACTGTTTGGCGAATGAATTAAGGAGAAAGTTAGTGGAGTAAGTGTTGTGAGTATGAAAAGTGACGTTGGAGAGAGAAAGTGGGGTAGGAAATAGTGAGTTGATTGGTGTTGTGAGTATAAAAAATAAAGTAAGAGAGAAAATTAGTGGATGGAATAGTAAAGATTATTTGGCATTTTAGGAAGTATGCAGTTGGTAATGGGACATCCAATAAAAAAAGTGTGCAGCTTGTAGTTGTAGCCGGCGGATGGAGTACTTCTTTTGTTCCATAGTGTGATCAAAATTGAACGAGATTTTTTTTTTTTTAAAATAATACTAATATTATAGTGAGTACTAAAAGTGAAATCAATTGAATAAAAGATTAATAAAATGACTATTTTGGATATTGGATAGACTTACTCTGTTATTAGAAAAACTAAAACAAAAATAATTCTCACTTGTTATTATGGACGATTATGGACGAAGAGAGTATACTCTCTCTCGATCGATCTCGATGTTATGATTATATATACTCCCTCCGTCCCACGTTAGTTGAGACTTCTTTTCCTTTTGGGCCGTCCCACGTTAGTTGAGACTGTCCAAAATGGCAAAGGAATCTTCACTATTTACCCCACTCATTCTCTCTCCTATTTCACTTTTACACTCACAACATTCTCTCTCCTAACTATTCCTCCCACTCATTCTCTCTCCTATTTAATTCTTCATACTCACAACATTTTCTTTCACTTTTTCTCTTACTTACTTTTCCTTAATTGGTGTGCCCAAAAAGTTAGTTTCAACTAACGTGGGACGGAGGGAGTATATTTTTGGGCGTTTCAATGTCATGGTTATTAATACAAAATAGTAACTTACTTTTCATACTAAAAATAAAAACTTTCTTACTTTACTTTATCTTTGCGCTGCTTTACTTTTTATAACTACAACTTTTTATCTCTTAATCTTCGTATATTTAGATTTAGTAACCATAAAATTGGGATGTATATTTAGATTTAGTAACCATTAAATTGGGATGGAGGGAACACGTGAGAATCACCTAGACGTGTCCAAAATCTAATGGAATCGGTTAATCGGAGGTTATTAACCGGTCAACTAACCGGTCAAAATCGTCAACCGGGTTAATCGTAATCGGCTTAACCGAAACCAGCGGTTAACCGGTTCGGTTAAGGTTAAGAATTTTAAAAACCGGATAACCGACGGTTATAACCGCCTTAACCGGCCAAATTCAAAATACTCCCAACGGCTACCCTAAGTCCCCAACGGCTACTTTGACCCCCAAGGACCCATTCAAATTCCCAAGGCTAACGGCTACTTGGCTGGCCCCATCCCTCCCTCCCAGGCAAGGCTCCCAACGGCCACTTGGCCTGGCCAGTCCCCTCCCCAGCAGCACCTAGCCCCACACCCACTGCCCAGCAGCCCAGCTCCCCATTAAATAAAAAAAAATCTTTTTAAAAAATCTACCCTATAAATATCACCTCCCTCCCTCCCTCTCACCATTTCATTTTCACCTTACTTCTCTACTTCTACTCTCTCTCTCTCTCCTCTCTTTCTACTCTCAAAGATCATAAGCCTCTCTCATACTCTCATTATATTCGATTTTCAGTTTCAGTTAGTTTCCTTACAATTACCAGTTAGTTTTTTAGCGAAATTAATATTTTTTTCTATTTTGAGAATTCCAGTCAGTATTTTAACAATTTCAGTTAGTTTTTAAGAATTTCAGTTAGTTTTTTGAAATTTCAGTCAGTTTTTTAACGTTTCCAGTAAGTTTTTAGGAATTTCAGTTAGTTTTTTTTAGAGTTTCCAGTTAGTTTTTTAACGTTTTCAGTTAGTTTTTCAGAATTTCAGTTAGTTTTTGAAATTCCAGTCAATTTTTTAAAGATTTTCAGTTAGTTTTTAGGAATCCCAGTTAGTTTTTTTAGAGTTTCCAGTTAGTCTTTTATGTTTTCAGTTAGTTTTTCAGAATTTCAGTTAATTTTTGAAATTTCAGTCAGCTTTTTAAAGATTTTCAGTTACTTTTTTTTTTTTAACAAAAGTTAGCATTTTTTTCGAATTCCAGTCAGTTTTCTAACGAAAATGTCCTTTTCTCGAAGAGGCAAGGAAGTTGTTGGTTCTTCCTTCTATCATAACGAAGAAGAATTCGAATTTTTTGCGAAATCATTTACACAAAATGAGCAAGATGTGGATGAAAATGTTGTTGAAAGTGGTAGAAGGGGTAGGGGCGGCCGAGGCCGAGGCCGAGCTCGAGGTGGTCGTGCTCGGGGACAAGAACAAGAACAACCGCCAATGGTGCCACGTTTACGTGCCGCTAGAGAGTCTACGTCCGACACTTTTACAATTCATTTTCGAAAAGAGCAAATTGATCCCGATGACGACCGCTATTATTGAGCGACTTGCAACTATTGTACAAAATTTTACCCATTTACGAAGGGTGGAGGGCATGGGTCACTTAACGCCCACACACGCACACAACATCCCAATAAACTTGGCATTTCGAGTAGTCAAACTCAATTAGCTCCAACCACCACCCATGGTTCGTGTTCCGTCCTATTTAAATTTAATAAGATCATTTATAGGCAAGAATTGATCATATTTGTTTGTGTTAAAGGACTTGCTTTTAACTTTTGTGATGATGTGCCAATTTTTCGAAAGGACTTTGAATTTTTCGTTTCTTTGAAAAATCAATCGAAAAAATCGGAGTCGCCACGCCATTTTTGTTTTAAGGGCCAAAACTTTGAAAAATGCCCGAAATAAGAGATTTGGGTTCGGAGGTCACGTTACATGCCGGGAAGAACGTTAGTGTTCACCCGGAATGCCTCGTAAAACGAGTCTTCCAAGCTAAAAACCATTTGTTTGTGTGTGTGTGTGTGTGTGTGTGTGTTACTTTGGCCAAAATAAGTTGAAACTGAGGAAACCAAAAATTGGGAATTCTTTATAATACTTTGGACAGATCCCATGATTTTTGGTGTGATTTTTGGTACTCAAAAGATTTTTGGAAGTTGAAAACCATTTCTGCCAGAATGAAAAAGGCAGTGGACACTTGACTTTGAAATGGATTTAAGGGCTTCAAAACTTCATAATCTGAGAAAACTCAGAGAATGAAAGTTGTTCCAGACACCTCAAATAAGATTTCTGTGAAAGAATTTTCCATTTTGGAGAAGATTTGAGGACCCAAAACCTTCTGGAAATCTTAGGTATGAGATCTGGACTTCCAGAGATTGGTGATCTGACCTTCAAAATAAAATTTGAAAAATGGAGTTTTACTCACGCAAAAAATAAAGTAAAAATATGTCTGGAAAGATCTAGATGTTGGCTACAAAAAGTGTTTTGTAGTCAACACCAAATTTCAAGTTTATCTGTGTCCAAAAAATTAGACCATGGACTGAGGTCTTAGAAAATTGCTACTGGACTGCAACTTCTTCTTGAAGAAAAACATGATTTTAAAGGGGGTTTGGCATCCATGCTTGTCCCCATTTCCCTAGGTTTTGATTAGTGATCACTTGACATTTTAGTGGTGAATCAACTATATCAAACCATCCTTGGGGTACATTAGGACTAAGCACTTCATTTGCTTGGGAAGGGGAATTTTATCCTTTGAAAAAGAGATTTGATGTATGAAAATGATTTTTAGGGTTTTGAAAATGTGTTTTCTTTGCAAGTAAGTAAGAACACTTTGAAAATAATGTTGATCCTTGTAGAAGATCATCCATGGAGATGAACTTCCATGGTGATCTTCTTGGATCTAAGACAAGAAGATGAACAAACTACATTTTGAAGTTTGAAAATGCATGCATGAATGGAGGAGTTTAGGGTAAGGAGAAGGAGGGTTTACCAATCTTCTTTGTGTTTTGAGTTTTAGGCTTGAATGTAAGAGTGTTTGAGGCTTGAATATGAGAGTGTTTGAGTGAGTGTGATTTTGGGTGAATAGTTGAGAAAAAGGTGACAATTCTAGAGAATTCTCACTGTTTTCTCTCTATTTTCGCCAAGGTGCAGTTATGAAAAATGTTTTCTCTCTCTTATTTCGAGGCGAAGGCCTCAATTTATAGCCCTCTGAAATGACAAAACCCTCCGCGCGGACAAGACTTCACTGCGGCGTGCCTTTGTTCATTAATTGCATTTGCCAGGCTTTGGACACAAAGAATATTTTCAAAAAATCAAAGCGATTATGTTTTTCGGCTTGCTAATTCGGGTTTTTTTCTATTTCTTTTGCTTTTTGAGATTCTTTCTTTGGTTTATCTTTAAATGGCAATCCCTAATCTACCCTTACTTGGTTAGAAATGTTAGGAATTGTTAGGAATGTTATAACTTTCGTTAATTTTCTAACGAAAATACTAACAACTCAAATTGGAGTACTTACAGTAGCCCCTCGGCGACGGCGCTTTCGAAGGAAGCGGGGTCGTCGATAAGAGTAAGGCTCCAAATTTGACAGGATAATCAAGTGATCGAGTGGCTGAACCTATTTAATAGGCTACCTATGTATCCTTAAGAGGAATCAAGCCGGCCGTAGTTCGGGTCTTTGACCCTGGAGATGATGGCGTTTTAGGTGCCTCGAACCTTGAAAGCGAGCTCTGCGATCGGGTCTTTGAGAGAAACTCTGCTGGGGATAAGAGATGACCATTTTCGGTCGGATAACTGAAATTGTATATCCGCTCTGCTGGGGATAGGGATGACCATTTTGGTCTGGTGGCTATCCACTCTGCTGGAGATAGGAATGACCATTTTCGGTCGGATAGCTGAACCTAATGATAGGCTACCTACGTATCCTTAAGAGGAATCAAGCCAGTCGTAGTTCGGGTCTTTGACCCTGGAGATGATGGCGTTTTAGGTGCCTCGAACCTTGATGATGGCGTTTTAGGTGCCTCGAACATTGAAGATGGCGTTTTAGGTGCCTCGAACCTTGATGATGGCATTTTAGGTGCCTCGAACCTTGATAATGGCATTTTAGGTGCCTCGAACCTTGATGATGGCGTTTTAGGTGTCTCGAACCTTGATGATGGTGTTTTAGGTGCCTAAAACCTTGAAGATGGCGTTTTAGGTGCCTCGAACCTTGAAGATGGCGTTTTAGGTGCCTCGAACCTTGATGATGGCGTTTTAGGTGCCTCGAACCAAGATTTGAAATGGCCTTTCGGTGGACTTTGTCTGCTGCCGAAGGAGAGGGTGACCGTTTTGGTCGAGTGGCTGGACCTAATGATAGGCTACCTACGTATCCCTAGTGGGAATCAAGCCCTTTCGTAGTTCGAGATCTACTCGAGATTCCGTTGGCATTTGGGATTCCGTTAACTTTGTTGAGGATTTTGTTAGCCTTTGCTGGGGAAAAATCAGACGTATTCGTCGGAGAAACCGGCCTTACGTTTTACTGCCGGGGAATGATTTTGATGAAAGAAACGGGATTCTGTTAGCTTTCTCGGAGAGATCGGACTTACGTTTTACTGCCGTGATTGAAATTGATGAAAGAAACAGGATTCCGTTAATTTTCTCGGAGAGATCGGACTTACGTTTTACTGCCGTTGATGATTTTGATGAAAGAGACGGGATTCCGTTATCTTTCTCGGATAGATCGGACTTGCGTTTTACTGCCGTTGATGATTTTGATGAAAGAGACGGGATTCCGTTATCTTTCTTGGATAGATCGGACTTACGTTTTACTGCCGTCGAATGATTTTGATGAAAGAAACGAGATTCCGTTATCTTTCTCAGAGAAATCGGACTTACGTTTGACTGCCGTGATTGAAATTGATGAAAGATACGGGATCCCGTTTCTTTCTCAGGGAGATCGGACTTACGTTTTACTGCCGTCGAATGATTTTGATGAAAGAAACGGGATTCCGTTAACTTTCTCGGAGAGATCGGACTTACGTTTGACTGCCGTGATTGAATGATTTTGACGAAAGAAACGGGATTCCGTTAACTTTCTCGGAGAGATCGGACTTACGTTTTACTGCCGTGATTGAAATTGATGAAATATACGGGATCCCGTTTCTTTCTCGGGGAGATCGGACTTACGTTTTACTGCCGTGATTGAAATTGATGAAAGATACGGGATCCCGTTTCTTTCTCGGGGAGATCGGACTTACGTTTCTTGCTTAGTCGAATGATTTTGATGAAAGAAACGGGATTCCGTTAACTTTCTCGGAGAGATCGGACTTACGTTTGACTGCCGTGATTGAAATTGATGAAAGATACGGGATCCCGTTTCTTTCTCGGGGAGATCGAACATACGTTTTACTGCCGTTGATGATTTTGATGAAAGAGACGGGATTCCGTTATCTTTCTCGGAGAGATCGGACTTACGTTTTACTGCCGTCGAATGATTTTGATGAAAGAAACGGGATTCCGTTATCTTTCTCGGAGAAATCGGACTTACGTTTGACTGCCGTGATTGAAATTGATGAAAGATACGGGATCTCGTTATCTTTCTCGGGGAGATCGGACTTACGTTTTACTGCCGTGATTGAAATTGATGAAAGATACGGGATCCCGTTTCTTTCTCGGGGAGATCGGACTTACGTTTTACTGCCGTCGAATGATTTTGATGAAAGAAACAGGATTCCGTTAACTTTTTCGGAGAAATCGAACTTACGTTTGACTGCCGTCGAATGATTTTGATGAAAGAAACGGGATTCCGTTATCTTTCTCGGGGAAATCGGACTTACGTTTGAGTGCCGTTGATGATTTTGATGAAAGAGACGGGATTCCGTTATCTTTCTCGGAGAGATCGAACTTACGTTTTACTGCCGTGATTGAAATTGATGAAAGATACGGGATTCCGTTATCTTTCTCGGAGAGATCGGACTTACGTTTTACTGCCGTCGAATGATTTTGATGAAAGAAACGGGATTCCGTTATCTTTCTCGGAGAAATCGGACTTACGTTTGATTGCCGTCGAATGATTTTGATGAAAGAAACGGGATTCCGTTAACTTTCTCGGAGAGATCAGACTTACGTTTGACACCCGTGATTGAAATTGATGAAAGATACGGGATCCCGTTTCTTTCTCGGGGAGATCGAACTTACGTTTTACTGCCGTCGAATGATTTTGATGAAAGAAACGGGATTCCGTTAACTTTCTCGGAGAGATCGGACTTACGTTTGACTGCCGTGATTGAAATTGATGAAAGATACGGGATCCCGTTATCTTTCTCGGGGAGATCGGACTTACGTTTCTTTAGTTGATGATTTTGATGAAAGAAACGGGATTCCGTTAACTTTCTCGGAGAGATCGGACTTACGTTTCTTGCCGTCGAATGATTTTGATGAAAGAAATGGGATTCCGTTATCTTTCTCGGAGAGATCGGACTTACGTTTTACTGCCGTGATTGAAATTGATGAAAGATACAGGATCCCGTTATCTTTCTCGGGGAGATCGGACTTACGTTTTACCGCCGTTGATGATTTTGATGAAAGAAACGGGATTCCGTTAACTTTCTCGGAGAGATCGGACTTACGTTTTACTGCCGTCGAATGATTTTGATGAAAGAAACGGGATTCCGTTATCTTTCTCGGAGAGATCGGACTTACGTTTCTTTAGTTGATGATTTTGATGAAAGAGACGGGATTAGTTATCTTTCTCGGAGAGATCGAACTTACGTTTTACTGCCGTGATTGAAATTGATTAAAGATACGGGATTCCGTTATCTTTCTCGGAGAGATCGGACTTACGTTTTACTGCCGTCGAATGATTTTGATGAAAGAAACGGGATTCCGTTATCTTTCTCGGAGAAATCGGACTTACGTTTGACTTCCGTCGAATGATTTTGATGAAAGAAACGGGATTCCGTTAACTTTCTCGGAGAGATCGGACTTACGTTTGACACCCGTGATTGAAATTGATGAAAGATACGGGATCCCGTTTCTTTCTCGGGGAGATCGGACTTACGTTTTACTGCCGTCGAATGATTTTGATGAAAGAAACGGGATTTCGTTAACTTTCTCGGAGAGATCGGACTTACGTTTGACTGCCGTGATTGAAATTGATGAAAGATACGGGATCCCGTTATCTTTCTCGGGGAGATCGGACTTACGTTTTACTGCCGTTGATGATTTTGATGAAAGAAACGGGATTCCGTTAACTTTCTCGGAGAGATCGGACTTACGTTTTACTGCCGTCGAATGATTTTGATGAAAGAAACGGGATTCCGTTATCTTTCTCGGAGAGATCGGACTTACGTTTTACTGCCGTTGATGATTTTGATAAAAGAGACGGGATTCCGTTATCTTTCTCGGAGAGATCGGACTTACGTTTTATTGCCGTCGAATGATTTTGATGAAAGAAACGGGATTCCGTTATCTTTCTCGGAGAAATCGGACTTACGTTTGACTGCCGTGATTGAAATTGATGAAAGATACGGGATCCCGTTATCTTTATCGGGGAGATCGGACTTACGTTTTACTGCCGTGAAGCTCTTTTGAAGAGGGGGTTAACTTTTGTTAACTTTGGTTAATTTTGGTTAACTCTGTTAAGTTGAGGACTAAACTGCAGAGTCCTGAAATTTTAAAGGGCAAAAGGGTCTTTTTGACCCTTCAAAACCATCCGCGCGGATAAGAGCGTGACCTGGATTGGTTTTAATGAGGGCCAACGCCCTTCTTCTTCCCCTCGCTTTTTCAAAAATTACGAGGAGAGAGAGAAAATCGCCCACCCGCCATCAAGGCCAAAAAACTCGAAATCCTTCCGATTTTCTTCGATTTTTCAAGCAATGGAACACGGGGGAGTTGCTTTTCAAGGCCAAGGACGCGGCCCGGTCGCGGAGAGGCGATTAGAACTCGTCCGAATGAGGAGGCACTATTCTCTTTCGCAATCGATTGCGGAGGAGCCATACCCCGATGCGTGGCAACATTGGGCCACTGATCCGAGTCTTCGCACGGTATACTTCGAATCTTTTCCATTCTCTCTGTCGATTTTTTTTGTTTGAAATTGATTTTTGTGATTTTTCCTTTTTTTTTTTTTGAAAATTCGAAAATTGCAATGCTCTTGGCCTTGGATTTTGATTTTGATGATATGCATGTTGCAATGAGTTTATGGGTAACCCAAATGTGCATTTTGTTTGAAAAGAATGGGCATTTTGCAATTTTTTTTGAAATATGAGACGGTGATGAAAACTTGCCCGAATCCGGGACGGATTTTTTTTTGTTGCAATGTAGAATTCTCGCAATGTCGATATGACATGAATATATGCATGCTTTTTTTTTTTTTGTGAAAACATGATTTCTTGTGAACAATGGGACGGATTTTTGCTCCCTTTGATTGAATGAATGACTTGTGAAAAACTGTTTATTTGTGCTATTTCATGAAAAATGGGACGGAGTTTTTATTTTCGTCGACTCGATGTATGAATGAATGAGTGGTGATTGTTTGAAAACTCTTTTCCTTTGTGCAAGAAAAATGGGGCTAGGTTCATTGTATGCTGTTATGCTGCCGAATTTTCTTCAAAATTTTATGATGCATGTGTATGCTCTCTCTTTTTTTTTTGAATGCAAAATTTTGACACTTTTGACATTTTTGTTTCCCTCTCAGGGTGGAAACAATTTCGTGACGGAGCAGCTGAACAAGATGAAGACTCGAGGATCAGTGGAGTCTGTTATTGGTCTATGGGACCGGCTTCCAGATATGGGCAGAGGAGCGATGATGAGTCCTAGACGGATCGTCATTGAGGCGGCTTGTACGAGTTCATCGAGTGCTTGAGGGTTGGTCAAGTTTCCCAAGAGTAAGGGCCTCGATTTTCGCTTTGGCACAAGATCGCGGGACGTGACCCACACATTCCACTTCTTCTGGGGCGAGGCGACGGTTACGCCTTCTGATTATGCTGCGATTACGGGCTAGTCCTTTAACGGACGGAGCATTGAGTGGAGAGACGGATACATCGATCTGGATCTGCAGGCCCTTCTAGGATTTTCCCCTATTCCCAAAAAGGGGATGGGGATGGAGTACGCTGTGGTTGAGGGAAAGATTGTGGAGAGCATTGGGAGCTATGAGGCTGGGGATGAGAGGATAGGCGCCGAAGCGATTGCCAGGGCTTTTCTATGGTTTGCTTTTTCGAGCACCCTTTTGGACACGCCGGGGACGGCCGTTGTTTTGCTTTCTTTGCGGTCCCGGGAGGATGTGAGGATGGCCGGAGAGGTCTCTTGGGGAGAGGCAGGGCCGGCAGAGCTCTATTTCGCTCTAGATCGGTATAGCGGAAGGCCGTCGGTTCCTTGACATGCTTCGAGTTCCCTCGGAGAGTATAAGCTTTCCTTTGCTTTCCCTCTTTTTTTTTTTTTTTTTTTTTTTTTTTTTTTTTTAAGCACGTATCTTTTTCGCACTTAATTGATGTGATCTTTACCTTTCGCGGTATGGGCGTTGGAGTTCTTTCACGTCACGATGTGGCGGCGGCCGGCGGAGTATATCGGGCGTATCCGGCCATGCGTTCTGGTCCCAAGTATGCCCGGGAGAAGAAAGGTTCCAGAGCGCACGACCCTCGGAGATATAGGGGACTGCCTTTGACGGGCCGAGACGGATGAGGGGATGATATTTTATCCACAGGATCGTTTCGATGTGGCGCAGCGAGGGCGCCGAGGTATGGACCGTGCGGCGGAGGATTTTGAGGGCTTGACTTGCGACGTGTATTATCCGGGAGAGAGTGACGCGCCAGCATGGCGTGAATTCGCCTTTGATGACACCGGTGGAGCCTCCCGCCGACATGATGCATCCGAGCGAGAGGTCGGAGACCTGGGGCGATTACCGAGGTGGCCAGCACTTTTCGGCATTTGTGGCGATTGAGCAGTACCCAGTATTCATCTTGAGGAGGCTGAGGATGCCCCAGGTCCTTGAGCGGGAGGGGGTAGGGATCGTACGGTACCCTCGGACGGACTTTTCATATGTCCAGGATGGGGTCCGATTGAGGGTGCAGATCCCTCAGCCTGAGCGGCTTCCACGAGCTTTCCGGCCTCGTCCGGGTATGAAGGTATGGCTTCTCCTTCTTCTTTTTTTTTGTCTTCTCCATTCTCGCTTCATCATTTTTCGCATCATCTTTTTTTTTGACGACTTTCTTTCCGTGCAGTTTCCGGAGGTGGTCGTGGAGAAGCTGACGAAGCAGGTGATCGGGGCTAAGAGATTCATTAGGAGGATGGTGGCTTGTGGAGCCCCTCAGGCTAGAGCGAGGCGACCACGGCGGCCTTTGTCCCGGGCGGGAGGCTTCCCCTATTCCTTCAGAGACTTCCTCCGAGACTCCTCTTTCTCCTCTCCTTGATCCCCGCGTGGTACTACCTTCGGATCACGTCATTCTCGGAGATCCTTATGGACAGGGACATGTCTGGCATCGTGGTGGATCTTCTTCGCACGTCCAGGAGTCCGACGCATTCACCTTCGGATATGACTTCTTTGCAGATCTTGGCTTGCCCTATCAGAGCGTGCCGGTTGGTCCTGACGAGCCTTCCTCCGGAGACGAGGATGAGGATTCTGAGCCTGAGATCTTCATGGCTACTGAGGAGGCGGGCCCGAGCCTTAAGAGGGATCGGGGGAAGGCGCCGGCCACCGAGGACTCTGATTGACTGATTTCTGAGATTGATTATCTGAGATTGTGATTGTACCTATTCAGATAGATACATCTTATTTCCATGCATATTTTTTTCTTTGCTTTTCTCTTTTTTTTTTTTTTTTTGGAATGTAATAATCTAGGATTATTGTTATTTTTTTTTGAATGCAATGCTTTGTATGAATGCAATGTTGCATGAGCCTCGGTTTTTGGCAAGTGGTGTAGATGTTTGGTGTATGGACCGGTTTGGACAGCTTTGGCCGGGACAAAATATTCTTTCAGGGTGCAGCAGCTTAAAGCTGAGAAATTTTTTTTTTTTTTTGGTAACAATACTATCCGCGCGGATGGGGATGACATCCGTCGTGGTTCATTTATTCTCGTGGTTGGATCTGCCTGGGGCATAAATGTCACCCGAAACTTCATCTTCTTCATGGCCCAAACTGGAATTTCGGGAGAGAGAAGAGAGAAGCCATGGAAAATCTTAGAAGAACTCCATCAAAATTGTCCCAAGAATCCCAAATGTCATTTTTCAACAAGTTTAAAGAGTGGTCTCTGAGATTATGCATGAGAAGAGGTCATTTTTCGAAGAAAGGTACAAGGTGAAGTGCTTATGGTCCCTCAAAGAATTGGTTCCGGACTACGACCTCTTGAGAGCTTCTTCATCATTTAGGGATACTAGAAGGCATGCCTTTTGCCTTTCTTACAATGAGGTTGTTCCGACTGTTGAAGAATTCTGGGCTTTGCTTGGCGGTCCGGAGGTGGAAGAGATTGCGGTTCCTTTGCCCGGAGGGGCCTCTTTTTGTTGACAAGTCAGATGTGCAACCTTCTTCATCTTTCCCTGAGGAAGCACAAGGTATGATCCGCGGTCCTGATCATTTTGATATTTCTGGTCTTCCTGATAGATTTAGGGGCTTAGGCTTGCTTGACGATGCCTATTGGGATGCCTTTTCACTTTGCATGTTCGGGACCTTGTTCATGGTTTATTCTTTTGGGATCTGTCATCGGGCTCTGCTAGATGTAGTCGTTCACTGTCGCTTGGGTAGAGATGTTGTACCTTTGATCCTGGGTGAGACTTTTCATGCTCTCGAAAGGTTGGCTACCGGGAGAAGGTATATGCACGGGGGCAGCCCGTTCCTCTTGACTCTGTGGCTGATGGAATGCCTGGGGGTTCTTCGGGAAACATCGGATATGATCAAGACTTGGACATTCGCCAGGAGAGGGGTTGCTGTAGATTTTGATGATCAGGGCTCATGGGAGCGTTGGATGGCTGGTCGCCGACGTAAGATATCGAGATGGTCCGCGCCTTGTCGGGTGGAGACTCTGAGGGTGCTTCAGACGGGTCTCATGTGGTCATGCTTCCGGCTTTCTCACCCAGCCTTTCTACATTCCGACTTTGGTTCTCGAGACAGCTTTGCCTGGGAGCAGTTCCTTTGGAGGACTTTGATGATATAGCCACCGTGGTGGTGGCTTCGCTTCTATGGATGCATCCTCGGTGTTTCCCATTTCTTTCCCGAGCATGGAGGTATGACGTCTTTCCTTCTCGGAAAGTTATCCTCGACGTCCGAGACCGGTGTTCCCGACCACTTGGTACTGGACTTGGTACGAGACCCATTTGGGAGAGACTCGATGGCTATTTCTGAGACTCCGGCGTGCGAGGCCATTGTAGGTGCGGAGGACTTGGACGGTTTCCAGAGGAGGCGAGGGCCGAGGCGAGGCGGCCAACTCACTCATGACAGGAGCGGAGACGCCACACCGACTATGAGGCTTATGTCAAGAGACAGAGGAGGAGCTCCTATGCTACCGCAGCCAGGCTACGTGGAGATGAGAGATGATGCTGTGGCTACTAAGGCCCCGACGTAGGCCGGGTTTGATAGATCCCGTTCCTATACCAGAGCTTGGTAGGAGGAAGACCGAGCATCTTTCCCGTTCGTAAGAAGAAGACCTCGAAGGGGGAAGAAGAGGGGAGATGCCAAGCATTTGAGCGACTTGGAGTGACCTTGAGGTTTCCGAGTATCCTTTTCTTGTCGTAAAGTGCATACATTAGTTTGATTATGTATCTTAGTTTTCTTTTAGCAGATTACCGCTTGTAGGAATGAACCGGGCTTAGACTCATCAAAAGCTTTTAACCTGTAATGAATATGTGAATTGCTTTAGAGTTTTTCGAGACGCTTTCATGGTCTCGATCAGCCGTATTGATGTCGAGTATGACTTTTTATTTGTGTTTTAGACCGAACCGTTTCCCCGCCGCTCTACGTTCTCTCTTTGACAAAAGGGCTCAGTCTCCGTAGTTCGATCCGGTTTTTTTTTTTTGTTTTTTTTTTTTTGTTTGTTTTTTTTTGTTTTGTTTTTTTTGTTTTTTTTTTTTTTTGGTGCAACCCTGTTTTTTACCTAGGCTGCCCTTTTCGGGTTTTCAACCTAGTTGGGTATTACTCTTTTAGCACTCTTTTTCTTTTTTTTTGACTCGTTGTTTTTACGCGTAGTATTCGCTAGCCTTGTCACCATTCACCGGGTGATACAAAGGATTTCCGTCGAGGTCCGCAAGTTGCATGGCTCCTCCGAGAAGATTTTCTGACGGCATATGGCCCGACCTGCATGTGCTCCCATTTGCCGAGGGTTGATACTGACCGGGGCTTCTCTTTTAAGACGAGGTCACCTTCCCTAATCTCCCGATGCTTTACTTTCTTGTCGAAGGCTCTGGCCATTCTCCCTTGGTAGGCTCGGATGTGTTCCATGGCCTTCAGTCGGCGCTCATCTAGTAGAGCCAATTCATCATGGCGACTTTGAAGCCATTCGACCTCATTGATTTGATTTTCCAACAACACACGGAGCGAGGGGATTTCTAGCTCGATTGGGAGTACGGCTTCCATTCCGTATGTGAGGGCAAACGGTGTTTCCCTGCTGCCGTTTCCGACGGATGTTCCGTAGCCCCAGAGTGCTGTGTGTAGCTTCGCCAATCTCGCCTCGGACAGCCATTTTCCGGATGATGTTTTCCGTGAGTCTTGTTTGCCGCTTCGACGGCCCGTTGGTTTCGGGGGCCTGTAGGTGAGACGACTTGTGACGGGTTATTCTCAATTCTGCCAGCACTGTCGCATTCCCCTTCGAAGTGGGATCCATTATCTCGAGATGATTTCTGCCGGCAACCCGTATCCGCATATGATGTTTTCTTTGATGAAGAGGGCTACTTTCCTTGAGTTGAGGATTTTGTAGGACTTGGCTTCAACCCACTTCGTGAAATAGTCCACGCCTACCAGACGACCTCGTGGCCGTTGTCCGCTCGGCGGCGTGATTTTGCCTATGACATCAATTCCTCAAGTGACGAAAGGCCAGGGGGTTGTCATGCAAGATAACTCGAGGAGGCAAATGATTAAGATTTGAGTACCGCCGGGCATTTGTCGCAGCCTCCTAACGAACTGGATACGCCGGTTTCCATGGAGATCCGTAAGTACCCCATCCTCGCATGATTTGCATCGTGGCTCGAGCATTCATGTGGGGGCCGCAGTACCACCATGTATTTCTCTCATGAGTTCCGTAGCCTCTTGTTTGCCGATACATCGCAGAGGGGGCCTTGATAACGCTTCTTGTACAAAGATGTTTCCCAAAAGAACATAGTGGGAGGCGAGTCGCTCTGGGCCGAGAGGCTCTTTGCTTTGATTCCTTCTTTATATTCCCCATCTTCATTTTTGAAGGAGGCTTCTCCGTTCTTCAGGTACCGGTAGATCCGAGTGTACTCAGGTGGATCACCGGCCGGTTCGGCCTCCGCTTCGATTTCAAAGCAATAAGCGGGATTTTCTCTTCTCCCAACTCGAATGGTTTGACAGACTTTCCTTCGTATTTCAACGAGGGAGGCTAGTGTTGCCAGAGCATCCGCGAATCCATTGCGATCTCCGGGCAAGTAATGGAAGCCGATTTCCTTGAATTGAGTTACTAGCTCTTCCATGTAAGTGTGATATTTCGCAGACCCGGTCCACGGCCTTCCATTTATTGAGCACTGATTGATGCATGAGGGCAGAGTCACCGTATACTTCCAACTCTTTGATATTTCTTTCAAGGGCGGCTCTCCAACCCGGGCCTATGCGAAGCTTCATATTCGCAAGCACATTGTTTGGCCAGACCTCGAAGTTCAATCTTCTTACCGCTATGTGGGTGTGTTCGCGTTAGGATCGACCGTAAGCATTCCTATTCCGTTCCCTTT